>AWOL01S0041876.1:25745-42429 GCA_000715115.1 Nicotiana otophora | reverse complement strand
GAGACAGGTGTGGGGGTGGGTTAGTGAGGGTTGGTGGGGATGGGGAATATGGTGGAGAAGGTTGAAAAAAAGTTTTGGAAAATATTTTCCCTTCTCTAATAAGGAAAATATTTTCCTACAATTGGAGGAAAATGAGTTTACGAGAAAAATATTTTCCAAAACATTTAAGCCAACTAAACATGGAAAAATTAGAAAATATTTTCCTTCGCACCAAACACACTCTAAGTTATGTTTATCTATACAAAGCAATATTTTTATACTATTAAAATTAAGTTGACATGTCCCTTCGGGGATGGCCCGGTTGGTTTGGAGGGGATTATCCATAGCGATGATCCGGAATTGATCCACCCTCAATGTCTTCTGGGTCTGAGCCTGTCGCACATTGTTTGCCTAGTGCGGTTTACATCCCCGTGTGGTTTGCAGGCTATTACACGGTGGGGATTTACCCACTGCGCACAGAGTGCTCACCTGATGGGTAGAGAATGTGGTAGAGACTGTAACAGCCGCGGGTTTTCCTGGAATTCCCAAAAAAAAATTAAGTTGACATAATATAGCATATACATTTATAGTATTAATAATAACATAGAAAGCAAAATAATAGAATAACTTATTAAATTGTAGTACTAATTTTGTGTTTAGATAAATAAACAATACTTATCCGGTTTGTGTCCCTCACATATTGTGTGAGTGCCACACTGTCTTCGCTCCGACAACGTATTATGTTCCTCCGACACTTCCGCTAATCTACGATTCTGATCCAACGGTCCATATTCTCCTTCCACTTTTATAGATCTACTTTCCTTTTTCACTCCCCTTCCTTTAACCAAATTCCCATTCCCATTTTCGCCCTCTCCTCTTAGCTCGCATCAAATCTAGAGAGAGAGAGAATTCCGGCCACGATTTGTCGGCAACGCTTTAAAACATACCCATTTCATAGATCTGTGCATTACACCCTTTTTTCTGGTGTGTATGTACTTCAACCTATTTCAATTTTCATTAATCTTTTTCTATTTTTGCTGGTGATTTTTCTGTTCTAGGTATAGTTTAAGATTCTTGAATTTATTGACCCAAATATAGAAACTTAATACTTTCAAGTCAAAAAGTTGTGATTTTGCTAGTTCTTGATCTGTTGTGTTCTGGTTGTAGTTTAATAGAGCAAATATAGAAACTTCTATTTTCAAGTCAACAGATTTGATTTTTTTTTCTGGATGGAATGGAAAATGGATGTAGATAGACTTATATAGTTGACTCCAACTTATATAGACTATTCGTATTGTTTCTCTATTGGATTTGCCATTATTATGAGTATACTAGTTCTTCATAATGGTATAAAGTTGTGACCTTTGATTTTTTTTGATTTTATAGAAGCAATAAAAAGGGAAGAAATCTGAAATCTCTGTTGTGCTATACATCATGGCGCCGACCACGATTCGAAAGGCGATCGGGGCAGTGAAGGATCAGACGAGTATAGGGCTCGCGAAAGTAGCCAGCAACATGGCGCCGGAGCTGGAAGTTGCTATTGTTAAGGCTACAAGCCATGATGATGAACCTGCGAGCGAGAAGTACATCCGTGAGATTCTTCACTTGACTTCTGTCTCTCGTGGGTATGTGAGTGCTTGTGTTTCGTTGATTTCCAAAAGGTTAGGCAAAACCCGCGATTGGATTGTTGCCATCAAGTGTTTGATGCTCATTCACCGTCTTCTCAATGATGGTGATATTGTGTTTCAGCAAGAGATCATGTATGCCACGAGGAGAGGCACCAGGCTTCTCAATTTGTCTGATTTTCGCGATGAGGCTCATTCGAATTCGTGGGATCATTCGGCTTTTGTAAGGACTTATGCTTTGTATTTGGATCAAAGATTGGAGTTGATGGTTTTTGAGAGGAAGCAAAATGGGAGTACTGGTGGAGAGATTGAGAGATATGGTTCTAGAGAAGAAAGGTGGAGATCTCCTCCTAGCTCTAACCGAGGCAATGGTTATGATTATGGTGAGTTCAGGGATGAGCCTGCTTATGGAATGAGGAAGTCACGATCATCTGGGGATGTGAGAGAGTCAACACAGGAGCGGAAAGATGTGACCCCATTAAGAGAGATGAACCCAGAGAGGATCTTTGGGAAGATGACTCATTTGCAGAGGTTGTTGGATCGGTTTTTGTCTTGTCGACCAACTGGATTGGCGAAAAATGAAAGGATGGTGTTGGTTGCTTTGTATCCTATGGTGAAAGAAAATTTCCAGCTTTATGCTGATATATGTGAGGTTTTGGCTGTTTTGTTGGATAAATTCTTTGACATGGAGTACCAGGATTGCGTTAAGGCATTTGATGCCTATGCTAGTGCAGCGAAGCAGATCGATGAGCTAGTGGGATTCTACAACTGGTGTAAGGATATTGGTGTGGCTAGGTCGTCTGAGTATCCGGAAATTCAAAGGATAACAAGCAAGCTATTGGATACATTAGAGGAGTTTGTGAGGGACAGGGCTAAGGCGACAAAGAGTCCCGAACGGAAAGTTGAGAGTCTGCCAGCTCCACCAGAAGAACCAGCGCCTGATATGAATGAGATTAAAGCGTTGCCTGCACCGGAGGAGTATACTCCTCCACCACCACCTGAACCGGAGCCTCCTAAGCCAGCGGTTCAGGAGACTGGGGATTTGGTGGATTTGAGGGAGGAGGGTGTTACTGCCGATGATCAGGGAAATAAATTTGCCTTGGCATTGTTTGCAGGGCCTGGAACAAACAATGGGTCGTGGGAAGCATTCCCCGGCAATGGGGAAGCTCAGATGACCTCTGCTTGGCAGAATCCAGCGGCTGAGATTGGTAAGGCTGATTGGGAGTTGGCTTTGGTGGAGACAGCTAGTCATCTGTCTAATCAAAAGGCCGCATTGGGCGGTGGACTTGATCCACTACTGTTGAATGGCATGTATGATCAAGGGATGGTTAGGCAGCATGTTTCCACTGCCCAGTTGAGTGGAGGTAGTGCCAGCAGTGTGGCATTACCTGGGCCAGGGAAGAGTGCAACGCCAGTTTTGGCACTCCCTGCACCTGATGGAACGATCCAGACAGTTGGACAGGATCCATTTGCTGCATCTTTGACTGTTCCACCTCCTTCATATGTACAAATGGCGGATTTGGAGAAGAAACAGCAATTGCTTGTACAGGAGCAAGTCGTATGGCAGCAATATGCTAGAGATGGTATGCAAGGCCAAACTAGTTTGTCCAAGATCAACACTGGCGGATATTATGGTCCACAAACAGCTGCGATGCCTTATGGCATGCCACCAGTAAATGGTGTTGGATTACCACCTGCGGCAGGGTACTACTACACTCCTTACTGATTTTGCCACGTATACATCATTTTTACCTTTTCATTTTCCATTTCATTGTTATGTTCTTTATCTAGTGCTTTGATCTTTTTCCACTGTATTCTATTGATGGATATATGTTCAATTTGTGCATGTGTAGTGAGGGTAGTGGTTGAGAGGAAGAGAGAATGGGCTGAAGAGAATAGAGACTAATGGTTGGGGGGATTCTTATGCTGGGTGCTCTGTAATCCTAATAGCATGACTCATCTGTTTTTGTAATATTTGTATTTTCTTCAGGTCTTCGTTTAAGTGATGTTTGTTTCTATAGTGTAACCTAACTCCATTCCGATCATTGACCAATGCCTCATTTAATTATCTTGGTTCCTTCTTTCTTGAGACTACGCCGACAGATGCTTTGTAGTTCTCTCGGTCTTCCAAGAACTTTGAATTATGAACTAATTAGATGAGTAAACTAGTCTTTGTAGTTCTCTTGGCTATCATATGGTAGGTTTGATTGGTTGGTTTTAGACCAAAAACGCTTAAAATTCGATTCACGAAATTGAGCAAATAGCTAGTTATTACAGTAGTATTTTATACTTAGGTGGTATGTATAGGATTATGAACTAGATATATGCTATTACTGAGGCTTTGATTAGATTCAGTACTCCTCCACAGTGGCAATTGAGTAACTCTCATTATCTTGATTTCCCAATTGTATTTAGCTGACTTATAACTTTGAATGGATTGATTTGTTATGTATAGATTATAAAGAGCTTAGTACTTTGGTTTTGGTTTTTGAAGAATTGGTTCTTGTGTGTTGGCATATGTTTTCTTGGAAAATATCTTTTTGCCAGAAAATGAAACAATTGTTGTTTTTATTTTCAAGAACAAAACAAAGAGATCCGCAAAAATCTTTCTGTCCATGACTTTCTTGGCAAAGGAGTATATTCATCAATGAGAAGAACAGATCTATGGAATGATTATGGAAATAATTAGATATTAACGATAGCCAAAAAGAAAATGCTGGCTGAAGAAAGAAGACCGTAGAAATACTGAAGCTGAAAATGACATAGGATTACCTGATAAGGCAGGGCTCTAATATTAAACTAATGTTGTTTCTATGCCAATCTTTATTAGGTCGCGCCTATCTTTTAGCTATCCTTTCATTGTCATCTTTGGTGTCTAAGTTGGTTTATAGCTGTCCACAGGTATAAAATGCAGTTGACCTATCTTTTGATTGATCAACTCCTGGTCCATATATTGTGAATTAAAAAAAAGGAAATTATCAAATTGAAGTGGCACGCAAGGGTGTGACCAAACAATCGCAATGAATTGAAATGAAACTGATGGGAGATCAAAGTTCAAATCCGATCACAGGCAAAAATATTAGGAAAATATAAAAGTATTTGGTACGAAATGGAATAGTAGAGGTGAGCGAGCTTGATTTATGAGTTGACGGGAGGTACCAGATACTTAATAAATAATTGAGGCGTGTGCAAGCTGACACCACCCATTGTCCCAAAATAAAAAGAAAAGGAAATTATCATTTCGGCTTTTGAATTACACGACAGCTTGAAAAATCCCTCACATTTGTGTCAAATTTTATATTCCTTTGTTTAAATCACCGTTTTTAATATTATCTGCCCACGAAAATTGTTGCATTTACAATACGTTTAATCCATTAATAGCTATCCCTAAATCGAACTGAGTGATTGAAAACTTTATTTTTCAAAATTTTGATTCCGTCGGTGCCTGTTTGTAAAACTGAAAAATAATAATTAACATTTCAGCATTAGAAATGATATTTTGCGATCTCTTGTAGGTTAAACTTGCAAAAAACAAGCAAGATAATAAACTGACAGAAAATAACGACAAGATATACGTGATCCTCGGAAGTTTCTTTTTCTTTTTCAATGAGTCACTCTGATAAGCATTCATCAAATAAAATTAAATATGTATGATCTCAACTGTATATCATTTTACAGGTAATTTAATTTTGTCTCGTTATGTGTAGAGGCGGAGTCGGGATCTGAAATTTCTGGGTTCGGGATTTTATCCATTTTAAGTTACTGAGTTTTAAATTAATAATTTGAACATATTAAATGTATTTCTTAAGACAAATATAGAGTTTGGAACAAAATTACTGGGTTCGGCCGAACCCGCGCCTCGGTCTCTAGCTCCGTCTCTGGTTATGTGGTTCTTTTTCCATATTAAATAAATATTCTGTTAATTATCATATTTCAATATTTTAGAGAGGATTGAGTTGCAGCTTGGTGGCTATTTCTTCATCAACGTTATTTAGGTGTAACGTTTTAATTTCACCAATAATTCTCACCTTTTTTTAGTACAGAAGATAAGATAATAGTTAAGGGTGTCCCTTGGGAGTTTTACTTTATTTTATTGATTAATACTCTATTAAGGAGGGTGTTAAGCGAAAATCAAATTTGTTTATTTTCATGATTTATGTCATTTCATTGGCAATTTAATCGGTCTTTTTGTAGTTAAGCTCCAAAAAGAAAATAATTTTTGATAGATACCATATAACTTTCAGAGGTGGAGGATTTGAGTTGCATTCTGGTGATTATTAGTCTACCTAACTTTTAAAGGTGGAGTTTTCGAGTTAAGCATAGACTTATAATTTCACCAAAGTATTCTCATTTTCCACAATTATAAGCCTAGCCTCACTTCAAAAAAAATTTAAAGACCAAAAAGAAAGACAGTAATACTACACTAAGTAAGTTACTTCTAACATGTGAGTTCGCTTTTTAGTTCATGAATCATGGGAATATTGTATAAATCTTAAGCATTGAAGCTCTTTATCAACTTTATGAAGATAGTGAAAGAATAAAGGGGTCTAGACTCTAGAACCATACTTTATAAGTGAAGAGTGTAATGAATAAAAATCGTGACTTTTCCTCAGAGAATTACATTAATGGATGCATAAACAAAAATAAAAATAAAAAAACCATCTTTTTGATGGGTACGTGTATGGCTGGCACATACATACTAGCTAATGGAGTCCACATATTCCACGAACCATTGGAGATCTCACTAATTTTTCTTTATTTATCCTTTTTCAAAATGTTACTATTATTTTTGTTTTTTCGTATCAGCTTTAATTTGGAGCCCCATAAATTTAAATTTTCTAAAAAAGTTCATTTTAGAAGATAAACACTCTTTATCAAAAGCAACTTCGTATCCTGAACTTGAACCCGAGACTTTTAGTAAGGACGAAGGAGTACCACAACCCAGTAAATATTACTACTACTTATTTAAACCACCAAACATTTAGATGGTTCTTTTCATAGTGCTCTTGCTTTCTTCTTTATCATTTTCATTTCTTGTTGGTAGTTTGCTTTGGTTGATATTTGGCACAAAGGGGGACCTTTTACTTTTGAGAAGTCTCATTATTGGCTGTGAACTTTATGCACTTGCATATTATATAATGTCTCAAACTCTCAATTATTGAAATAAAGCCACAGCTTTGTATAGGTTATGTGTGATTTTTTTTAAGGTTATGTATAAATTAACAAATGGGAAATTAGGTTGTAAATGACAGTGACAAATTTGGAAAGAACGTCGTTGATGTGGATGTTTACTAGCACCTTACTATGCTACATTGCTACTAATATTGTATTATAATAGCTTACAATTTTTTTTTTACAAAATTGGTATATTAAAGAAGTTTAGCTAAATGTAGATCTCAAACGTGCAAAGTGATCAATTCGAACCTATGCAAGTTGTTTACATCTTTTCACATAAAATGATTCGAAGTTATTGTCTCACTTGTTTTTTCTGAAATTTTAAAATCTTTGTTGGGATGTGGGATGCTCAGGTTTTTACCATAAGAAAGGAAGAAAAGAGTTTGGTGATATCGAACTTTGTATGGTAAAATACAAGGTGGAGAATATATAGTTTACTAATGAACTATCACTCAATTATTTTCGTTTTATATTTATAACAAAAATAATAATAATAATCTATTTCTCTCTCTAGCCTTTGTAGTCCCTTCTCATACAAATTATCTAATGAAGTTTCAAACACACACACACACATATATATATATATATATATATATCCCTATTTAAGCACAATTAATTTGAAGTCTGCATCTATGATAAGATCTTTTCTAAATTCTTAAAAAGAGTTGCTACTAACAAGGAAATAGTATAAATCTACTTAGATTATGTCTTAAAATTGTCAAGTGGCTTTTTATTAGGAGTAACTTATTTAACTTGCCACTTGGTTTAACCTCAATGCAAACTACTCTCCTATTATATATATATATTAGAAAAAAAATTAGTTTTAGATAGTACGAAATGTTATAAGTGTAGTTTATTCACACAATGACGAATGGATAAGTTTTTAAATTCAATTAATTTGGCTGTAAATATAATTGAAAATAGGACTCGTTGGAAAATGTAAAACATTTTGCTTTATTTGCAATAATTGAACTATATATCAAGAGACTTATCTTAATTGGTGATCTTTTGCACTTCAAATATTGCTAAATGAAAAAGAAAAACAAAGTTGAAAGTGTATAGGTAGAAATCTGTCTCACTACTTGGGACTAGGTAACATCGAGAAAAGAGTCAATCGAGATCGATCAGGAGATGGCAAAGCCCGTGGGCGAGATGCAAAAGATGGTAGATGTCGAGCATTGCAAAAAGAGTTGTAACAGCTAGTTTATTAGGGCAAGATATTAAAGAGAATATTCTATTGGATATTTTTTGTACTTGTACTATTAGGATTTATTGGGGGTATGCCCCAGATAAATAGAAAAAAAGAAAAAGGAATAGGGGCCGGTGATCTTCATTGTGATAAGAGCAGACTTTGCAAAAAGATACTCTCTCTCTTAAAAAAAATACAAAGAACACCTTTTTATCAAAATTCTTGTTCATATTATCCTACACTTTTCCATCAGATCCTAGAAGATTTCGGATGTTCTAAAATCTGTCTATCACTCATCATTGCCACAAGGAATAATCACTTAGCTCATTATTTATTGGGTGAATCACTCCGCCTATTTACTCAAATGTTATTTATTGTTATTTATTATCAGTTACTCTTCCATTACTCTTATACTTTATGACTATTTAATGCTTGTTATTATCAACCCTTTATTGGATCTGTACCACCTCACACACGTTTTCAAGAATCGCATCTAGAGATATTGTCATTAACTAGGTTTAACCCGTTATTACATAAATAGAATAATTTTAGCCGAAAATTATATTTTTTAGTCAAACAAGAAGTACTCCATGTTACTTAACATTTCAACAGATACCATCGAAATAAAAAGAAGTTTTAAAATCTTCATTCTAATTATTATTCCTAAAAAAAAAGAAAGGAAAAAAAGAAGAAGAAGGAAAGCAATATGTTCTCTCCTTTTCTTTTTATTTTTCCTTTTTTTTTCTTAAATATTTTTTTGTGAGTGTAAGATTGGTTAATGAATGAGAAAAGTCTTGTCAATTTATCTTGTAGAATGTCAAAAAAGAAAGAAAACCTTATATTGGATTCCCTATATGTCATACTATAAAACAGGCTAAATTAGGTGGTCGGCACCTCTTTTGAGGTAGTTGGCATTGTGTTGGAAAGTTGAGGCAGTTGAAATTGTCGGTGTTTTCCTTAAAAATATATCATCCTTTTTTTCTGGATATATTTTGTTATCTTTTTTTTCTGGCTTATATTTCTGCATTTTCAAACTTTTGTTCTTCACATTTCCTAAACAATTATAGAACTGTATCCCCCAACGAATAGAAACCAATAAAACTAAGTAAACAAGAATACTGACAAACAAGGTCGCGTGGCCTAATGGATAAGGCGCTCGCCTCCGGAGCGGGAGATTGTGGGTTCGAGTCCCACCGTGATCGTTTATTTTTGTCCTTAGGAAAATTGTGGAATTTTATTTTTATTATTCCTATGTTCTTTTCTCGATGCCCACACGAGATAAATAAACATCCAATTTCCCCCCACCTAACTGGTGAAAATAAACCCTTCGAATTACTCATCTACTTCATTTTTTTAGTTCACTTATTTTTCACAAAAAAAGAAGAAGACGATCTGTCTGAAAATATCTTTCTTGAAATTTATTTCCATTGTTCACTTTTGTAGGTGTATTGTTTTCTTGCAGAAACTAATCATAATAACATGTGCCAGATTATGAAATAAGTTCCGAAGGAATATAGCTTGGTAGCCCAGACAACTGAATAACTTATGTAGTTTTATTTGATTCTCAAGAAAACTGGAAAACAGTCCAATCATTTATCGACAGACGTCTTAAACTTATAAATTTTTCAACAGCCTAAGCAACATATGATGAAAATTATGATTTGGTCGTACCACCATACATGCTGGGGATAGTTAAGCTTCAAACTATCCTTTTGTTGGTGAATCAGTTGCAACTTTCATATGTGTTGGTCCTCTTCTATTTGCCCACCATAGGTAGAAAACTGAAGAAACTATCAGTATACCTGCTGCACTTCCAGCTACAATTCCAAATATTATTCCGACGCGTTTCTTTTTGCTTTTAGAAGAACCACCATTTGTAGCCACTGCAACAAAATCACAAGTAAACAAAAGCGCGGTAACTTATCATCAGTTCAGGTGAAAAGAAGAAAAGGGAGTTAAAAGTGATATGAATGGAAATGCAATGAGAAGAACCTTGAGTGACATGGATTGCAGAGACTAAAGGACCATAAGTGCTTTGAAAAGGAATGCAACATGTTCCTTTTCCAGCCCACAAGAAATGGATTTCCATCATTCTGTTAGTCACATTTGCCTCAAATGTTTTAACTATAGCTCTTTTTGATCCACCTGCTTCTTTCTGAATGTTAAAATCTTCAAGAACCTTTTCACCCTTCATCAATTGCAAAAAAACTTTAGATAAAAACTGATGAAAAACTTTCAACTGAATAAATATCCAATTCTTTTCAGATAAGTAAGTTGGTTTTAAGCTTGAAGTACCTGAATGTAAACATCAAATAACCGTCTCCCGAGGCCTTTCCAAGAGTGAGAATCATCCATCTGTATCTCAGCAAAATGAAGTTCTACTTTGTATCTTCCATTGCTCAATCCAAAACCATAGTACCTCAATGAATTAGGCGATATCCTAGCAGTTTTATAAAGCTCGGAGTCTAATGTGCTTGTGATCTGAGAACCTGTCTCAGCTATATAGTTTTGTCCATGTGGGTTGGAAATGAAAATGCCAGAGCTGCTCACTGCCCATCGATTACTGGGGCTCATGTAAAACGAGGCTGCACTTAATGTCTCTGAGTCGTTATCGTATTTGGTGCCATCTGCAGATTCTGTTTCCGTTCCTCCAGAGTTGATGGAAAAGGAAGCTAACACAAAAACTATATTTAGCATTCCAACATCAGATTAAAGATCAGAAACATAAACATGTTTTACAAGTCTTATGGTTATGGGTTCACTCCATTCTTTTCAACCTTTGTGTTAAATTTTTGTTACTTCAGTGGTTATGAGTCCTCAAACCAGATTTTTCAGTTTATATTCTTTTTTTCCTTTGTTAGCGCTCATCAAAATCTTAAAAAAGGGCTACCCTTCTATTTAAACCTTAATAAAGGGCTACCCTTCTATTTAAACCTTAAAAAAGGGCTACCCTTCTATTTAAACGCAAATCAGACTGATGAATTTCAAGATAAGTAAATGTAACATCCTGATTTTCTATAACTTGAAAAAATGGGATCTTTGGGACAGAAATGTAGAGCTTCATTATCATGCCCTTGCTAATGTAATGAGTTCTGCTCATCTAAGATTCCTTCTCCGCCTTACATTATTCAACGGGAAATAGGTCCATTACCCGGCTAATATGGTGCGAGTTTTAAAATATACCTCACAAGTTATTTTTTTATTTTCTAAAGGAACTTAATGGAAGAAGTCTCATCATACTTGGGAAAGGAGTGCACTTACACGAACTAACTATGTCGAGGCACCTGGTGTTCCCTTGCAGGCACGATAAAGCTGATGAAGCCTTGCTACATCAATCAAATTCAGTATATGCACCACATCAGCAAAAACAAGTAGTCGCAGACAAATTAACTGATAGAACTAAAACTGTTCTATTGTTTACCTACATATTTGAGATGGATGGCAAACAGAAAAGAGAAAAGAGGAAACAACTGAAGGAATCAATGATTTACAGATAGGCTGATTAGTAAAACTCATAAGTTCCCTATGGAATCAATAGCAGTATGACCTTAACAAAGGAATCCAAGGAATTGAAACGAGAACAAGTGTACAACTAATAAATTCCCCACCTTTTCTTTAAGATAATTTTAGAAGACTTTCTTTTCTTGTTTAATTAGGAATCAAAAGAGGAAATTAGTTTAAGCATTAATTAATTTCATGTCATATTGGCATCCAACATCAAAGCAATATCTGAACTTTCCAACATTCATTCAGCATTCTCATACTTTACCCATACTTAATGGTTTGAATCTCCTGTATTAACGATAGCAAAATGAGATTATAATCCTCATTATTTCAGTCATGCTAACTCTTTTTAAAGGATTCTCAACAATGTATGGATATCACTGTTTGCCAAATTTTGATCTGTAAGTGGCGGAGGCGATATACCTTCCATCTGAAGTTCTTTCAGTAATGGAAGTCCGAAAAACATTCCTGCGTAAATTTTAACATATGAGCCAAATGGAAATAGTTCAGACTGATACACCAATTAAAAATAAACTGCTGTCTAGAACGTAACAACTTTGTAAAGCTTGAAGAGAGCTAACTCACATTGATAAACCCGATCTTTTTGGTGTTAGGTCTCCAGAAAGAGAATTAAAGGAAACATCTCTGCCATTCACAATAGGAGGAGAAATGACTATTTTAAGTTAGACTCATGGAATTAACACTGAAATAGAGAATAAAGTGAACGAAAAAGTACAGAATGTCCTTTTGGACTATTCAATCCTCTAAACTTAGCGTGCATACTATTAGGATTAAAGAGAAGAATAATCGAATTGTATTTTGCTTGAAGGATCAGCTGATACAAAATTTGACATGCGAATCTTAGGGTACGGGTACAACTAGGCATTGGATCATCATATATGAACCTACAGGAAATGGTGAATTTAGTTCCCCAAGTTTTGAAAAAAATCTCTTATGAGTAGGTGGGGCAAATTCAGCACTTAGTACTTATATCTGACACTGGAAATAACTTCATTAAGGAGACTCTTCTTTGGGAATTCTTTACAGTTAGAGAAAGTGATGGATATGTAAGAACTGATGCAAACTTAACAAGACACATAACGGTAGGAGAATCCTCCAAGCACTATGTCTATAGGTATAGTTTGTCCTGTTAAAAGATAAGCTCTAAAACTCTTGGACTGGAGTTTGAACTAGTGAAAATAGAATGTATAGAGACAAAGGAGAAATTAAAGAGCAAAATTTGAGAAGGGACTTCTTGAGATCACTCGATGTTCACTGACATGAGACCAACTTTAAAAAGTGAGCTTTTATAATGGATAATCCATAATTAGGAACGATAAAAAATGAAATAAATGAAATTGTGGAGAGAAATCTAAACCACAGAGTATGTCAACAATGAAATGATGCATTACAAACCTCAAGATACAAACCCTAGTAAGAATTAGCAAAATCAGGTCAAAGATTAAGACTTACAAGGCAGTGAGATTGGAACTCATGATATTGGGAGGTAGCTCGCCGCTCAAGTTGTTGCTTCCTAGATATCTGATATGCACAACTCAACTTCAATTAAAGTAGCCATTACAGAACCAACGAAAATAGGTCCACACCAAATCTTAAAAGCAGTTTACATGCTTAACAAGAAAGGCCAGTTTCCAACGTTTTGTTATTTTTTCGCCAATAAGTCTTAACTTACACAAGAGATGCACACATATTTCTCTTGCACATTATATTTTAAAGGTATCTTGCTGCTGATTGACTTCAAAGAAAAGTAAGGGATTGACTTACAAGAATCGTAATGAAGCAAAGTCTTGAAATGATCTTGGTATTTGACCTGTCAACTTGTTGGAGCTCAAGTCCCTTTGTGGTGGTAGTTAATCAGCAGAGGGAAATATTATCAGATTAAAAGCATAAACATCCAGAGATTGCAAGTATAGTGGAACTCTAAATGTAAATATATGAACCATCTCCTATATTCAACTAATATCAGAACGAAAAGCTTTAGAGAGAGAGAGATAGAGAGGTGTCACTTGCAACAAAAAGAATGAACCTAACAATTGATGCTATCAAAGTAACTTACAGAATTTCCAAGTTCCCAAAAGAGCTAAGCTTCTCTGGTAGTTGGCCAATAATTCGACAATTTCTCAATGATCTACAGGTGAAAAACAAATGAATTTGATCAACTTCTGAATCATCAACGATAATCAACAATAGAAGTCTTATTGTGAAAGCACTGAGACCCAAATCATACAATATGGAAAGACTCGTCAAGTTCTGAATGAAATCCAGAGAAGAATCTTCATTACGCAGGTCGCCAATTCTCCTACATATAGAAAAAGGAAAAGGAAATTTACACTCAGCTAGAGGAGAATAGATGATGACTTATGTGAAAATTTATCAAGATAACCCTATGTACGTGATAATATTGATTAGGA
The DNA here is from genome assembly GCA_000715115.1 of Nicotiana otophora. NCBI lineage: Eukaryota > Viridiplantae > Streptophyta > Magnoliopsida > Solanales > Solanaceae > Nicotiana > Nicotiana otophora. The sequence goes on along the minus strand of AWOL01S0041876.1, from coordinate 28,525 downwards.
AAGATTCTTTTTTGCTCAAGCCAAGCTTAAATGGCACTAAGAGCTTAAAGCTGCTAACTTTCTGTATGTTGAGGTTTATTTGCATAGATAAATAGCATAAGAAAAATCATGTGCAAGTTCCGGTACTTGAGTAACTGGAATTCCGCTCTTTGCTTACATAAATAATCTAAACACAAAACATTTTTGTTATAGCAGTCTGTGAAGGAAGTTAGAACACACAGCAAATTGCTATCACATAGTGTAACAGCGATAAACCTTACAAATCTTGTAGTTTTATTAAGACACCATAATTGCTTGGAATTGGTCCTTCAAGAAGTGTTCCCTCTAGTCTCCTGTTAACAAGAATTAATCTTTAGGAAATCTGTTAAACAGATGACAATAAAGATGTATTTACTTGGAAACCTAAGATGACAGAAATGGTAATTAATCAGAAAAGGAGAAAAACAAAGTCATGCATACAGGACTTGGAAGTTCATAAAGTGCCCGAAGAATTCAGGGAGCTTTCCGGTGAAACGATTGTCAGATGCCCACCTGACACATGAAAAGGAACTCCAAGTTAGAATGGCTAAGTTGAGCATTTTTTTCTTGAAAGATTATTGAACCATGCTGACTAGTGTTGAGGGGTAGAGACAAAGAGGTACAGAATCTCGAGGGACTTCAAATTTGATAGCTCCCCTGGAATTGGACCATTCACTCCACTGCTATCAATATACCTGAGTTACCAATAGTAGTATTTTAGTGGCAAGTCAATTTAGAATGATTAAACATATATCCCTCTGATTCCTACGAGACAGCTAATTCACTTCTTGGAATAAGTACTTCTTTTTGTCATATGTATATCATCTGCGAGCTAAAACGGAACGATACAGAAACATCAAAACAAAAACTTATACTAGTATATACTTACAGCTGCTGTAAGGAGATTAATTTTCCAAGCTGAGGTGGCAAGGGCCCGTTGAAATTATTTGAACTAAAACTTCTGTACAAAGGGTAATCTTTCTTAGGAAACAACAGTTAGAAAAAAGAAAAATGCTTAAGGTCCCCCAAGACCGAGACATACAACTCAAAGCGAGATGAATACTTACAAGGAGATCAAATTGGTTAGACTTCCAAGTTCTGCAGGCACAGGACCAGTGAGATTGTTAATGCCAAGGCTCCTGTTTCATAATGTTCTACAATGAATACAACAACAACAACAACCCAGTAAAATCCCATAAATGGGGTCTGGGGAGGGTTGCGTACAAAATTCCATAAATAGGGTCTGGGGAGGGTAGTGTGTACGCAGACCTTACCCCTACCCAAGGGGTAGGGAGGCTATTTCCGAAAGACCCTCGGCTCAAGACGACGAAAAGAAACACTATATCAGTACCATCAACACAAAAATCAAGAAATAATGACAACAACATAAGAACCAGAAAATAGATGAAAAATAATAACAATAACCAGTAAATAAAACCCGGCACAATGAAAACGTAGAATAGTGTGGACACAACATTAACCACTAGCAGTCGGAGACACAACCCTATAAGACTAGCCTCAACCACCTCCTAACCTACAACCCTAATGTGACGACCTCCACACCTTCCTATCAAGGGCATGTCCTCGGAAATCTGAAGCCACGCCATATCATGCATGATCACCTCTCCCCAGTAGTTCTTAGGCCGCCCTCTACCTCTTTCTCGTGCCCGCCAAAACCAATCGCCCACACCTTCTAACCGGGGCATCCAGGCTTCTCCTCCGTGCCCGAACCATCTAAGCCTCACTTCCCGTATCTTGGCATCCATAGGAGCCACGCCCACCTTCTCCTGAATATCTTCATTCCGAATCTTGTCCATCCTAGTGTGTCCGTACATCCACCTCAACATCCTCATTTCTGCTATTTTCATCTTCTGGGTATGTGAGTTCTTAACTGGCTAACACTCAGCCCCATACAACATGGCCAGTCTAACCACCGCTCTATAAAACTTACCTTTGAGTATCGGTGGCACTCTCCAGTCACACAAGACTCCAGATGCTAATCTCCTTTCATCTACCCCACCTCTATACGGTGTGTGACATCCTTATCGATGTTCAAGTATTGCAATGAAAATCATAAGGAAATTGTAAGAAGCTTAATGCTACTAACAAGTATTGCATCTTTGATAACTGTCTGATTTCAGCTGGAATGGTCCCATTGATAACATTTTGACCCAAATTCCTACATACAAAACATCATCACTAAACTCCCTTAAGTTACAGAATAATATTACAGAACTAATCATAGCAGTATTGCAATCACTTACAAGTCCATCAATTCTTTTAGCAGAAAAAGTTCATTAGGAATTTCACCAGAGACGTCCAAGGCATAAATTTTCCTGAATATATAAGCATTAAAAACATTCTAAAGAGAAATTCACAACGCAAGAAAAGAGAAAAAAAGTGAAAATTTGAAAACTAGCTCACAAATGTGTAATATGGCAGATAGTAGCAGAACAGTCACAAGCAACCCTAGGATTAGCTTCGTCTGGTGCCCAAGGAGCATTTTGAGTACAGGGGTCCATGCTTAGATTCAACTTGCTCCTCAAATTCCAATGGTCAATAATCTTATTCAGAGCATCCACTAATCAATATATGCATAAGAAGAAACAATTAATCACGCCTCAATCCAATACAGCCACGTCAGCTACATAGTCCTCTATATATGTTCTGCTCGTAATGGAGCAATGGCGGAATAAACACTCGAAGAAGCAAAAGGATTCAACATCTACTATATATATATATATATATATATATATATACAC
>AWOL01S0041876.1:6071-23038 GCA_000715115.1 Nicotiana otophora | reverse complement strand
AAAAAAAAAAGTTTCGCCCCCGGGGGCATGTCTCAACAATAAATTACTAAAAGAAATTTGTCATAATTTAGTTATTAAACCAGTTGTCAATCTGCTGCAACCCTTTACAAAATTCTTCCGCAAAACAAAAAGGGTAAGAGGGGGAAAATAACCTTCAATAGGGTCAGTGAATGGTTGTGCAGCAGCAATTTTCAACATCAAAAGGACAAGAAAGCAAATACCCAGAAAACCCATTACTGAGCACTACCAGCAGAGGTTTAATTTCCTTTCTAATTTGGGGATGGTGCTGTTGATGAAGTCGAAGCCTAGCTTATAAATATGAAAATGCTTGGTGGTGAAGTGAATAAGCCAAGAAGATACAACAGAGTGGAGTCATGACAATGGAATTTCTGGATTTTCTTTGTTCGTTCACACAACTATAGTCTTCTTTGACCTTGATAAAGAAATGATTAGTAGTTGTTCTAAATTCAAGCTGATGCAAAGCAACCAAAGGAAGAAATTGAATATGTGACCATCCCCTTTTTCTTTGACTGTTGTCTTACCCGCCAAAATTTGTTACGGCAGTTACTTTTCTACAATACTTTGGTATGAATAAATACTTTGATAGTGTAAAGAATTAACTTGTTGAAGTAGGTTATTTTTTTAAAACTTTTTTAAGTTATTAAGTCCCATATAATCGAAGAGAGAAAAGTAGAAGCAAACCAATTTTATTTTGGTTTGGATTGTATTGCACTTTTTAAAACCAAAAAAAAAAAAAAAAAAAAAAAGGAAACTGAACAATGCAAAACTGAACCGAATAACGGAACGCACAACCCTAGTCAAAGACACTGACCCAAAATTCTCACCTTCAGGACTATGATGACGCCTAACATTTCAGTTGCTAGGCAAGCCAGCGTTAGAATTATTTAACCATTTATAACAATTAATCTTAATTAAATAGTAATGAAATCAATAACTGGAATAATATATGAATTTAGGTGAACAAACCAAAATAAATACGATGCCTAAATACCTTCCCACAACTGGAGTCATAAGTGCACGAACTTCTAGAATAATACAAACAAGGGTCTGAATAAAATAAAGTTGTCTGAAAGAAAGCACACAATTAAGATAAAGTAGAAGGGGACTTCAGAGCTGCGAACGTTGTGCCGCTATACCTCAAGTCTCCTCTGATAGATGAATCCGAACAAATCTACAGTACGCCGCTGGGACCAACTCCGGTATCTGCACAAGAAGTGCAGAGTGTAGTATGAGTATAACCGATCCCATGTACTATATAAGTGTCGAGCCTAACCTCGACGAATTAGTGACGAGGCTAAGGCAGATTACTTATATTAACCTGTACACAATAATAATAATAATAATAATAATAATAATAATAATAATAATAATAGAAGTAAGACAAGTAAATCATATCAATAATTGAAGTTAGTTCAGCAGTCATAAACCTTCAATTAATTTTCGTTGCGGCGTGTAACTCGTTCCAACAATATAAACTTAGAATAAAATCCGTTGCGGCATGCAACCCGATCCAATAATATAATATTTCAATTTAATTCCGTTGCGGCTTGTAATCCATTCCAACATTATAAACTTTCAATAAATCCGTTGCGGTGTGCAACCCGCTCCAACAATATAAACTTAAAACAAATCTATCGTGGCGTGCAACCCTCTCCAACAATATAATTAAACAACTCTTAAATGTAAAAATACTCCAATAAATACCACTTTTAAGAAGAAATTATTAGGCAACAAAGCATACAATTATTATGATTTATTTAGGAAACAAGTAATGACAAGTAGCAATTAATTGTGAAAATCAGGGAGAAAATAAGCAATTTAATATTTAATATGCAAAATATCAAGTAGTAATTAAGACACATAAGTCAAATAAGCATGTAGCAATTATAGCATGAATTCAAGACATAATATTGGATAAGGAATATGAGAGAAATATTTAATATAATAATTAATTCATGATTTTCAGATAAATAGGCAAACAATCAATTTGACGACGTATAGGCACTCGTCACCTCACCTATACCTCGTTAACATGAAATTCACGTAACAAATAATTCAAGGATTCTATTCCCTCAAGACAAGGTTAATCACGATACTTACCTCGTTTTGCAATTTCAAGTGATCACTCGACCACAACTATTCCTTTCGAATTAGTCTCCAAACCAATCAAATTATTGGTCAACAATTCAATTGGAGCTTTAGAAATTATTCATAATTCGAAAGAGACTTAATTTTAGTCATTTTCGAAAAAGTCAACTAAAAGTCAATGTGGGACCCACTTTTCGGACCCCGATGAAAAATCACGGAATCTGGACACCCGTTCCGATACGAGTTCAACCACACTAAAATTATCGAATTCCGACATCGGATTGTCTTTCAAATCCTAAATTTTCGTTTTTGGAAAGTTTTATAAGAATTCCAATTTCTTCCATATAAATCCGAAATAAACGATGAATACATGGATTTATGAAACATAATCAATATAGGATGAGGAACACTTACCCAGTTCGAATTTGTGAAAACCCTTCTAAAAATCGCTCAAACCGAGCTCTAAATCGCGAATAGTGAAAAATGGGACGTAATCCCATTTCCAGAACTTAAGTTCTGCTGTCCAGGGATTTCTTCTTCGCGAACGCAACAGATCCCTCGCGTTCGCGCAACACAAAAATTATGCTGCCCAAAATTACTCTTCGCGAACGTGAAGGCAACCTCGCGAACGCATGCCTTACCAAGCTTGGCCTTCGCGAACGCGATCTCCCCTTCGTAAATGTGAAGCTTTAATGCCCATTACCCAGCCTAGCCTCGCCCTTCTACGCAAATGCGAATGCGTTCACGCGTTCACGCGTTCACGATGAACACTGCCATCAACCCTTCGCGAATGCGGTCTCTTCGACGCGATCGCGAAGAACAAAAACTCGCTTGCCTCTAGTTCCCCTTCACGAACGCGAGACCTCACTCGCGAACGCGAAGAAGAAAACCAGACAGTGCATCAGAAAAATTCCAGCAAAGTTCCAAGTCCAAAATTCAATCCGTTAACCATCCGAAACTCACCCGAGGCTCTCAACCAAATACACCAATAAGTCTTAAAATATCATACGAACTTATTCAAAACATCAAATCACTTCAAACAATGCTAAGACCATGAATCATACCCCAATTCAAGGTTAATAAAACTTAAGAATTTTTAACTTCTACATTTAATGTCGAAACCTACCAAATCAAGTCCGATTGACCTCAAATTTTTCATGCAAGTCATAAATGACATAACAGACCTATTCAAATTTTCAGAATCAGATTCTGACCCCGATATCAAAAAGTCAACTCCCCAGTCAAACTTCCAAACTTAAATTTTTATTTTTAGCCATTTCAAGCCTAATTTAACTATGGACTTCTAAATAATTTTTCGCACATGCTCCTAAGTCTAAAATCACCATTCAAAGCTATTGGAATCATCAGAATACTGATCCGGGTCCGTTTGCTCGAAAAGTTGACCGAAGTCAACTTAAGTGAGTTTTAAAGCATTATTTCACATTTTTATCGATTTTTATATAAAATCTCTTTCCGAAAAAAATTTATGGACTGGCCGCGCAAGTCGATGAAATACTGAAAATTGCTATTCGAGGTCTCAGAACACAGAAATAAATATTTAATTTAAAGATGACCTTTCAGGTCATCACATTCTCCACCTCTAAAATAAATGTCCGTCCTCGAACGAAATTAGAAAATTACCTGAGTTGGTAAAAAGGTGTGGATACCTACTCTGTATGTACTACTCGGACTCCCAGGTAGCTACCTCAATCGATTGACCTCTCCATTGCACCCGAATTGAAGGATAACTCTTAGACCTCAACTGTCGGACCTGCCGGGCTAAAATAGCTACCTTCTCCTCTTCATAAGTCAAATCTTTGTCCAATTGGACTAAGCTGAAATCTAATACATGGGACGGATCACTATGGTATTTCCGGAGCATAGACACATGGAACACCGGATGAAGTGATGATAAAGTCGGTGCTAGTGCAAGCCTATAGGCTACTTCCCCGATGATAAACTTGGTACCAAATCGGTACCCAACAACCGAGCCTCTCCAGGTTCAAACCAGCCATTTGGAGAATGACATCTCCTCCCGTATAATGCTTCATACAAAGCCATCTGAATTATCTACTGGTAGCTGTTATTATAGGCAAACTCCGCAAGTTTATAACAAAAGCGCAAAGCATATCTTCCAATATCTGAATAGTGTGCTCTGATTGTCTGTCTGTCTATGGAAGAAATGTTGTACTCAACCCAACTCGCGAGCCTAACTCACGCTGTACTTCCCTCTAGAAGTACGAGGTGAACACCTCGATCAGAAATGATAGACACGGGTACACCGTGAAGGAGAACAATCTCGCAGATGTAAATCTCCGCTAACCTCTCTGAAGAATAGGTAACTGCTACTGGAATGAAATGTATTGACTTGGTTAACCTGTCCACAATGACCCATACTACATCAAACTTCCACTAAGTCCATGGGATTCCGACAACAAAATCCATAGTGATACGATCCCACTTCCACTCAGGAATTTCTAACTTATGAAGTAAACCACCAGGTCTTTGATGCCCGTACTTGACTTGTTGACAATTCAGACAACGAGCTACATATGCAATTGTATCATTTTTCATTCTCCTCCACCAATAATGTTACCGCAAATCTTGATACATTTTGGCGGTACCCGGATGAATAGAATGCCGGGAATTGTGGGCCTCCTCAAGAATTAATTCACGAAGCCCATCCACATTAGGCACACAAATACGACCCTGCATCCGCAGAACTCCATCATCTCTCACAACAACCTGTTTGGCACCATTGTGCCGCACCGTGTCCTTTAGGACAAGCAAATGAGGGTCATCATACTGTCACTCTCTAATACGTTCACACAAAGAAGACCTAGCGACTGTGCAAGCTAGAACTCGACTGGACACTAAAACATCTAACCTCACGAACTGATTAGCCAAAGTCTGAACATCTGCGGCTAACGGCCTCTCACCAACCGGAATATACGCAAGGCTGTCCATACTCACAGCCTTTCTACTCAAAGCATCGACCACCACATTGTCCTTGTTGGGGTGATACAAGATGGTAGTATCATAGTCTTTCAACAGCTCCAACCATATTCTCTGCCTCAAATTGAGATCTTTTTGTTTGAACAGGTACTGTAGACTATGATGATCAGTGAATACCTCACAAGAGACACCGTAAGGGTAATGCCTCCAAATCTTCAGTCCATGAACAATGGCTGCCAATTCTAAGTCATGAATAGGGTAATTCTTCTCATAAACTTTCAACTGCCGTGACGCATATGCAATCACTCTGCTATCTTGCATTAATACTGCACCAAGCCCAATACGAGATGCATCACAATACACCGTATAAGATCCTGAACCTGTGGATAATACCAACACTGGAGCCGTAGTTAAAGCAGTCTTGAGCTTCTGGAAGCTCAACTCACACTCGTCTAACCATATGAATGAGGCACCTTTCTGGGTCAATTTGGTCAATGGAGATGCAATCGATTAAAACCCCTTCACAAACCGGCGATAATAACCTGCCAAACCCAGGAAACTCCGGACCTATGTAGCTGAAGTAGGTCTCGGCCAATTCTGAACTGTCTCTATCTTCTTAAGATCCACTTTTATGCCTTCTTCCAATACAACATGCCCCAAAAAGGCAACCGAGTCTAAACAAAATTCATATTTTGAAAATTTGGCATATAACTGATTATTCTTCAAAGTCTGAAGCACAATCCGAAGATGTTTCTCATGCTCCTCTCGACTGCTGGAGTAAATCAAGATTGCATCAATGAATACAACCATGAAAGAATCCAAATAGGGCTTGAATACCCGGTTAATCAAATCTATAAATGCTGCTGGGGCATTTGTAAGCCCAAATGACATCACTAGGAATTCGTAATGCCTATTTCGAGTCCGGAAAGCTATCTTAGGGACATCAGATGCCCTAATATTCAACTGGTGGTATCCAAACCTGAAATCGATCTTTGAAAACACCTTGGCACCCTGAAGCTGATCGGATAAGTCATCAATTCTTGGAAACTGATACTTGTTCTTGATAGTAGCCTTGTTCAACTGCCGATAATCTATACACATCCGCATTGAACCATCTTTCTTCTTTACAAATAACACTGGTGCACCCCAAGGCGAGACGCTAGGTCTAATTAATCCCTGGTCAAGCAAGTCTTGTAACTGCTCCTTCAATTCCTTTAGCTTTGGTGGGGCCATACAGTATGGTGGAATAGAAATGGGTTGGGTGCCCGGAGCCAAATGAATACAGAAGTCAATATCTCTGCCGGGTGGCATCCCCAGCAAATCTGCAGGAAATACATTTGAAAACTCATGGACAACTGGGACTGAATCCATAGAAGAAACATCCGCACTAAGATCGCGAATATAAGCCAAATAAGCTAGACATCCCTTCTCGACCATACGACGATCTTTCATGTAAGAGATAACCTTGCTAGTGGAATGTCCAGGATTCCCTTTCCACTCTATTCGAGGTAACCCCGACATGGCTAAGGTCACCATTTTGGCATGACAGTCCAATACAACATGATAAGGTGACAGCCAATCCATTCCCAAGTTAACATCAAAATCTACCATATCAAGAAGTAGAAGATCTACGCTAGTCTCAAGACTCCCAATAGTAACAATACACGAATGATAGACATGATCTACATCGATAGAATCCCCCACCGGTGTGGACACACACATAGAAGCACTCAGAGAATCACGAGGAACAACCAAATATAAAGCAAAGTAGGAGGACACATAGGAATAAGTAGACCCTGGATGAAATATAACTAAAGCATCTCTATGAAAAATTGGAACAATACCTGTGATTATGACATCTGATGACTCGGCCTCAGGCCTAACTAGAAAAGCATAAAATCGGGCCTGGGCCCCACCACTCAAAGCTGTATTTCTAGGACGACCCTTAAATGGCTGGCCTTCATCTCTAACAGCCTGACCTCCACCTCTAGCTGTCTGAACCCTTCCCCTAGCTGGCTGAGCGGGTGGTGGAGTAACCGGTGCCAGTATGATGGCACGAGAATTCTGCTGAGATTTGTTTCTCTACAACCTAGGAAAATACAACTGATATGACCAATGTTCCCACACTCTTAACACCCATCCTATTGTTATGGCTGATGAAGCTGAAGCTGACCCGAACGAGCCGGATAACCGCTGTAGTGAATCTGGAGTGGTGATGCACCGATATGAGCGGTTGTCCATAGTAAGGAATAATATGACCATGACTCCCTGAAGTACCGTGAGATGCCTGAAGTGCTGAATAAAGCGTCCTGGGAGGATGACCCCTACCATAAGTATCCCTGCCTCCGGATGAGGCACCTCTAAAATTACCGGAATGACGGGGCCTCTTATTTGACACTAGCCCTCTCTCCTGAGCACGGACTAACTCGATCCGCCTAGAAATATTCACAGATGTCTGGAAGGAAATATCACTCTCTGTCTCCTTGGCCATTTGAAGTCTGATAGTATAAGTGAGTCCATCAATGAATCTCCTCACTCTCTCCTTTTCAGTAGGAAGCAAGACGATGGCATGACGTGCTTAGTCTACAAAATCGGGTCTCATACTGGGTAATAGTCATACTACCCTACTGGAGACGCTCAAATTGCTTGCGGTATTCCTCTCTCAATGTAATAGGAACAAACTTCTTCAGAAATAGTTGTGAGCACTGCTCCTAGGTAAGTGCAGGCGAATCAAGCTAGTCTAGTAAATACATAATCTCTCCACCACCTTTTGGCGGAACCAGTCATCTGAAACACAACAAAATCGACCCCGTTGCTTTCAACTATTCCCATGTTCCACAGCACTTCATGGCAGCGGTCAAGATAATCCTATGGGTCTTCAGTAGGTGTACCACTGAACTGAACTGGAAATAGTTTAGTAAACTTGTCCAATCTCAATAACGCATTAGAAGACATGGCGGGTCTATCACCGACCTGTGCTACAACAACTGGCTGAACTATCCCAACTAGCGGGACTGTTGGAGTCTGATACTTGGGAGCCATATACTCCAGAGTGGGAGTAGTGGGAGTTTGTACTCCTCCCCCAGCCCGTGAGATGGTTGGTGCCACTGGAAATGTACCGTTCTGGGCCACACCCTCCATTAGGCTCACTAAACAGACTAGAGCGTCCCGAAGTACTGGAGTAGCTATGAATCCTTCTGGGACCTGAACTGGTCTACCAGGTACAGTCTGAGTTGAAACCTCCACTTCAAAATCCACCTGACGCTCCCCAACAGGTGTTGCTGCTCGAGCTCGAGGCTGGGCTCTACCTCTGCCTCGGCCTCTGGCACGACCTCGGCCTCTACTCCTGGTCATAGTTGTTACCGGGGGATCTGGTCCCTGTCCGTTGATAGATGTATTACGTGTTCTTGCCATCTGCGAGAGAATAAGAATAGAATGGTTCAATTATCAATGATAGAATAAAATTGCATGACGGAATAAGAAAGAAGTGATATTGTTCCTAAACTTCATAGTCTCTAGAAGATAAGTACAGAAGTCTCCGTACCGATCTTTCAGACTCTACTAAGTTTGCTCGTGACTCGTGAGACCTAAGTAACCAAGTGCTCTGATACCAACTTGTCACGACCCAAAATTCCCACCTTCAGGACTGTGATGACGCCTAACATTTCACTTGCTAGGCAAACCAACTTTAGAATTATTTAACCATTTTAACAATTAATCTTAATTAAATAGTGGTGAAATCAACAACTGGAATAATATATGAATTTAGGTGAACAAACCAAAATAAATACGATGTCTAAATACTATTTTAAAACTGGAGTCATAAGTGCACGAGCTTCTAGAATAATACAAACAAGGGTCTGAATAAAATAAAGATGTCTGAAAGAAAGCACATAACTAAGATAAAGTAGAAGGGGACTTCAGAGCTGCGAACGTTTTGCAACTATACCTCAAGTCTCTTCTGATAGCTGAATCCGAGAAAATCTACAATACGCTGCTGGGAACAACTCCGGTATCTGCACAAGAAGTGCAGAGTGTAGTATGAGTACAACTGACCCCATGTACTCTGTAAGTGCCGAGCCTAACATAAGCGAATTAGTGACGAGGCTAAGGCAGGTTGCTTACATTAACCTGTATGCAATAATAATAATAATAATAATAATAATAGGAATAGAAGTAAGACCAGTAAATCATATCAATAATTGAAGTCAGTTCACCATTCATAAACCTTTAATTAATTTCCGTTGCGACATGCAACCCGCTCCAACAATATAAACTTAGCATAAAATCTGTTGCGGTGTGCAACCCGATCCAACAATATAATCTTTCAATTTAATTCCGTTGCGGCGTGTAACCCACTCCAACATTATAAATTTTTAATAAATCTGTTACGGCGTGCAACCCGCTTCAACAATATAAACTTAAAACAAATCTATTGCGGCGTGCAACCCACTCCAATAATTAAACAACTCTTAAATGTAAAAATACTCCAATAAATACCATATTTAATAAGAAATTATTAGGCAACAAAGCATATAATTATTATGATTTATTTAGGAAATAAGTAATGACAAGTAGCAATTAATTGTGAAAATCAGGGAGAAAATAAGCAATTTAATATTTCATATGCAAAATGTCAAGTAACAATTAAGACACATAAGTCAAATACGTATGTAGTAATTATAGCATGAATTCAAGACATAATATTGGATAAGGAATATGAGAGAAATATTTAATATAATAATTAATTCATGATTTAGAATAATTTATGATTTTCAGATAAATAGGCAAACAATCAATTTGACGACGTATAGGCACTCGTCACCTCGCTTATACCTAGTTACACATGAAATTCACGTAAGAAATAATTCAAGGGTTCTATTCCCTCAAGTCAAGTTTAACCACGACACTTACCTCATTTTGCAATTTCAAGTGATCACTCGACCACAATCTTTCCTTTCGAATTAGTCTCCAAACTAATAAAACCTATCAAATTATTGGCCAATAATTCAATTAGAGCTTTAGAAATTATTCATATTCGAAAGAGACTTAATTTAAGTCATTTTCGAAAAAGTCAACCAAAAGTTAATGTGGGGCCCACCTTTTAGACCCAGACGAATAATTACAGAATCTGGACACCCGTTCCGATATGAGTTGAACCATACTAAAATTATCAAATTCCGACATCGGATTGTCTTTCAAATCTTAAATTTTTATTTTTGAAAAGGTTTACAAAAATTTCAATTTCTTCCATATAAATCTGAAATAAATGATGAATATAGACATGTATTTGTGAAACATAATCAATATAGGACGAGGAACACTTACCCAGTTCGAATTTGTAAAACCCCCTCTGAAAATCTCCCAAACCGAGCTCTAAATCACGGATAATGAAATATGGGACGAAATCTTATTTCCAGAACTTAAGTTCTGCTGTCCAGGGATTTCTTCTTCGCGAACGCGACAGGTCCCTCGCGTCCGCGAAGCACAAAAATTGTGCTGTCCAAAATTACTCTACGCGAACGCGATGCCTTAACAAGCTTGGCCTTCGCGAACGCGATCTCCCCTTCGCGAACGCAAAGCTTTAATGCCCATTACCCAGCATGGCCTCGCCCTTCCACGCGAACGCGAACACCTTCACGCGTTCGTGATGAACACTACCATCAACCCTTAGCGAACGCGGTCTCTTCGTCATGAATGCGAAGAACAAAACTCGCCCGCCTCTAGTTCTCCTTAGCGAACGCGAGACCTCTCTCGCGAATGCGAAGAAGAAAACCAGATAGTGCATCAGTAAAATTCCAGCAAAGTTCCACTTCCAAAATTTAATCCGTTAACCATTCGAAACTCACCCGAGGCCCCCGGTTCCTCAACCAAATATACCAACAAGTCCTAAAACATCATACGAACTTAGTCGAAACCTCAAATCACATCAAACAACGCTAAAATCATGAATCATACCCCAATTCAAACTTAATAAAACTTAAGAATTTTCAACTTCTACATTCAATGTTGCAACCTATCAAATCAAGTCCGATTGACCTCAAATTTTGCACGCAAGTCATAAATGACATAACACACCTATTAAAATTTTCAGAATCAGATTCCGACCACGATATCAAAAAGTCAACTCCCCGGTCAAACTTTCAAACTTAAATTTTTATTTTTAGCCATTTCAAGCCCAATTTAACTACGGACTTCCAAATAATTTTTCGGACACGCTCCTACATCCAAAATTACCATACGGAGCTATTGAAATTATCAGAATACTGATCCGGATCCGTTTGCTCAAAATATTGACCGAAGTCAACTTAAGTGAGTTTTAAAGCACTATTTCACATTTTAATCGATTTTTCACATAAAAAATTTTCGAAAAAATTTACGGACTGCGGACGCTAGTCGTGAAAATGCTGAAAGGTGCTATTCGAGGTTTCAAAACATAGAAATAAAAATTAAATTTAAAAATAACCTTTCGGGTCATCACAGACAACAAGTCAAGAGCAAGGACACACAAGTGGATGAAAAAAGAAATTTCACACAATTGAAGATGGTCGTAACAAGTACTGATATAGGTAGTTTTACTAGATTAATTAACCATAAAACGTTGAACAATTATTGGAAGGAGGCAAAACATGAAATATTAAATTGGTTGATATGAACATGGAAATAAAAGTTTTTAGGGAAAAGAAGTCATATAGATGTTACAAACACTAAAATCCACAATGATATAGTTTAGTAATTAACACGAGTAATAAAGTCCCAGTTACAATAAAAATTCCTCATTTTCTGCCGGCCTAGCCATCATAATTCAAATCTATAATCAAGTTGATGGTGCACATTATTGCATTACTAGTATTGTTTTTCCTATTAGTCTTTGGGCATGCACATTGCACGTGTATCCCATATTATTAATACAAATTTTTTAAAAAATATATTATTTTATACATGAATGGTAAAATGCTTTGAATCATGATTGCATTTATAAGAAAATGATTGCACTTAGAAATCATAACAATCTGAATATTTAAAAAAAATAAAAATAAAAGGAGAAGATATAATTAAGAACTGTAATTGTTAGCTCAAACAAATTATTATACGTATGGGAAGTTAAAATGGTTAACTTTGTAAAGTGAAGAATTTAGATACATGTACCTCAATATTTCTTTGACAATCTCAAGGCAAATTTAACATTACAAAATTAACTTTTGTAGCTTACACATTTTATCAATTAATATTGAAGGTATTATTAATATTACTTTTGAGTGCATAAAAGTCAATAATATTATAGGGTCATTTTAGTATTTCACATTCGATTTTTAATCTCCATGCTTATAATATAGTACTAGGATTCATTCTGCAATTATATCAATTTAGTTAGTCTGATTCAAAAGAAATCAGATTGATGTAATTTATTAAACAAAAAAAATTATAGCATTATGCTAGTTGGACAAAATCACACATTGGATTCGAAAATAAAATCATAACAGGCATTTACTTCGAAATCTAAATTTGTAAAGTTGTCTTATTAAATATAGATGGCTAAACAACAAGTTTGTTGTAATATAAGATTGCGATTAATTGACTTAGAGATAAAACAGATTAATTGACTTAGAGATAAAACAGAGCCTTCTTTTGAAATCTATTACAACATGTTAGTTAAATATAAACAAAAATAAGGAGAAAGACGATTCAACATCGGTTTTTAAATGTCTAATTGAGTAAGAAAATACAAATGTCCGGAAGGTCAGATTTTAGATTTAAGTATGATATATCACTCGTCGTATCGATAATTTTTCCACCCTATAAATTTCACGTCATAAAATAAATCTTCAACCTTCATGGACTTTCAAAATTATCCTTGTCTTGAAGCCAAACACGAACATGCACCCAAGGACGGAGCTAGAAGCCCGCCTATATCTTCTGTAATGACCCAATCGGTCATTTTGACTTTTAGAAATTCGTTCCCTAAAATAAAACTCCCCGAACATGCTTTTATTAATTTATAACTCGCGGGGATGGTTGGTTCGGGATTTGGAAGTGTGTGAGTTGAAATCGGAACACTTGGTTCCGTAAGTTAGCTTTAAATGGACAAGTTTGACTTCGGTCAACATTTTGAGAAAATGACCCCGGAATCGGGATTTGACGGTTTCAATAGGTTCGTATGATGATTTTGGACTTGGGCGTATGTCCGAATCGGGTTTTGGATAACCCGGGAGCGTTTGACGCTTAATAGTAAAAATCAACTATTTGAAGGTTTAAAACTTCTTTAAATTTGGTTTGGA
This sequence comes from Nicotiana otophora, assembly GCA_000715115.1. Classification (NCBI taxonomy): domain Eukaryota; kingdom Viridiplantae; phylum Streptophyta; class Magnoliopsida; order Solanales; family Solanaceae; genus Nicotiana; species Nicotiana otophora. The sequence continues at coordinate 9,695 of AWOL01S0041876.1, read as the reverse complement.
GTAGGATTTTGAGTAATTGAAGTCCGTTTGGAATTTCGAGTTTGAGAATAGTTCCGTATAGTGATTTAAGATTTGCACGCAAAATTTCGTGTCATTCCGAGTAGTTTAAGTATATTTCGGCGTATTGGAAGTAAATTGAAAAACTTACAATTCTTAAGTTTGAATCAATTTGGTTTAGGGTATGATTCTTAGATTTGATGTTGTTTTACGCATTCCGAGAGTTCGAGCGAGTCCGTTTTATGATTTCAAACTTGTTGGTATGTTCGAATGGGGCCCCGGGGGCCCTGAGTGTTAATCGGACGAGGCTCGGATCAATTTTTGAAAAAACTTGAAGAAGAGTTGAAGTCTTCTGCTTCTGATACGTTTGCACCTGCGCTTGGACAGCCGCAGGTGCGACTCTCGCAGATGCGAGATTTTATGCGCAGAAGCGAAAAGGGAAGAGAAGCTTGCCATCGCAGGTGCGGAATTTCGGGCGCACGCGCAGTGCGAGAAAAATAGCGCAGATGCGAAAACTGGGCAGTCAAGCTAAGCTCGCACATGCGAGGAATTTCCGCAGGTGCGAAAGCCGCATGTGCGGTTGTAACGACCCAGCCGGTCGTTTTGAGAGTAATAGCCCCGATTCCCTATTAACTGCTTTCCCCAAATATTTTTCTGCTATTGTGACTTGCCGGGATGATTGGTTTTGAGTTTCGGAGTATTTTGGGACACTTAGTCCCCAAATGAGAGCTTAAGCCTTAGGATTTGGACCGTAGTCGAAACTGTATGAAGACGGATCCAGAATGGAATTCCGTCAACTCTATTAGCTCCGTTGAGTGATTTTGGGGTTAGGAGCGCGTCCGGAATGTGTTTTGGGGGTTTGTAGCATATTTAGGCTTGAATTTGCGGAAGCTAGTTTTTCGGCGATTTCGGCCGATAGTGAAAATTTTGATATCGAGCTCGGAATAGAATTCCGAAAGTGGCTGTAGGTTTGTAATATTGATTATGACTTGTGCGCAAAATTCAAAGTCAATCGGACGTGATTTGATAGGTTTCGACATCGGTTGTAGAATTTTGAAGTTTCAAGTTCTTTAAAATTGAATTGGAGGGTAATTCGTCATTTTTGCGTTATTTGATGGGATTTGAGAGCTCGACTAAGTTCGTAAGGTATTTTAGGATTGGTTGGTATATTTGGTTGAGGTCCCGGGGGCCTCGGGTGTGTTTCAGATGCTTAACGGGTGAAAACTTAGACTTAGAAGAATTTCTGAACTTTGCTGGTTTTGGTGTTTTCGCACCTGCGTAAAAGAGACCGCAGGTGCGCGAGCCGCACATGCGGAGATGGAAGCGCAGATGCGAGAAATCGAGAGTTGGCCTGGGGTCGCAGGTGCGAGAAAGTTTCCACATCTGCGATACCCGCAATTGTGCAAGGACGTTCGCAAATGCGCAGAAGCGGAAGGGACTCCGCAGGCACGAGTGCGCAGATGCGGCCCTTTTGTCGCAGATGCGAAGGCAGAGGGGGTATGTGAGTTGCGCAGATGTGCACGTTTTTTCGCATAAGCGCATCCGCAGGTGCGAGCCTAGGTACCGTAGGTGCGGAAATACCTGGGCAGTGATTAAAACCGAAGGGCTTCGCGATTTTTATCATTTTTGGCTTTGCAAACTCGGGTTAGGGCAATTTTTGAGAGCATTTTCGAGGCATTTCTTGAGGTAAGTTCCTTGTGCTTATTTTTGGTCAATAATCTTACCTTGCCATATATTTGTTCACCTACTTAATGTGTATTTAAGGTGAAAATTTGAAGTTGGAGACTAGGGATTTGGGAGTTTGAATTGTGGATTAGAGGGCCATTTGGTGTCGGATTTTAGTAAATTTGATATGGTTAGACTCGTGAGTGAATGAGCTTTCTAGTTTCGTGAATTTTGTCGGGTTTCAAGACGTGGACCCTGGGGGCTGGGTTTGAGCCAATTTCGGGTTTTTGGCCTAATTTTTGTTGTTTTCTTGTGGGATACATTCCATTAGCGCGTATTGATGTTATTGTATTGTTTTGAATAGATTCGGGCCATTTGGAGTCGGATACTCGTGGCAAAAATGTGATATCAAGTTGATTTGAGCGGTTCGAGGTAAGTGGCTTGCCTAACCCTGTGTTGGAGACTTCCCCCTCAGGATATCTTGATATTATTTGGTGTGTGGGCGCCGTATACGTTAGGTGACGAGTACGTACACGGGCTATTATTACAAAAAGAAAATTCCGTTTTTCCTTTCTAAATCATAAATTGTTTTTTTTCTTATTAAATTGCACTAATACGTTTAATTGTGAAACTTAGACTAGAGAAGCATGCTTACGTGTTTTAACTACCTAATTGACATTCTGTGCGTCATGTTTAGTTAAGTCCTTATTTGCCTTATCTGTGTCCAGTATAAACTGTATAACTCGATGCCATACCTGCCATTTCATTTTGCATTGCATATTTAAATTGGGACTACTGACGTATTCCGGGAGATCCCCCTGTACTGCATATTTAAATTGGGACTACGGACGTATTACGAGAGATCCCCCTGTACTGCATATTTAAATTGGGACTACGGACGTATTTCGGGAGATCCTACTGTACTGCATATTTAAATTGGGACTACGGACGTTCCGGGAGATCCCCCAGCACTGCATATATACTTTGGGACTACGGACGTATTCCGGGAGATCCCCCATGTACTGCATATTTATTTGATACTACGGGATGATATCCCGAGAGATTTTCCACTGTGTTTACCTTGTTCTGAGCCGAGGGCTCCCTTTTTAACTGTGTTATCGTAAATTTTACTTATATCTTTTACTGTTTAAATTATTATATTTACTCCGGTAGTGCCTTAACCTGACCTCGTCACTACTTGACCGAGGTTAGGCTTGGCAATTACTGGGTACCATTGTGGTGTACTCATGCCCTTTCCTGCACATGTTTTTCATGTGCAGATCCAGTTACGAGCTATCAGCCTTGGGATTAGCGCGTGCTGCTGATTCTAGGAGACTTCAAGGTATTTCTGCTTGCATCCGCAGATCTTCGGAGTCCCTTTCTACTCCCTCGTCTAGAGAGTTTCTTTATTATCTTCAGACTTTTGTATAAAGCTACATAGATTATAGCAGCTTGTGACTTAGCGATATTCCGGGTCTTGGGAAATTATTTTATACATGCCGAGTGGTACTACTCTTGGCTATTTATAATATGTTATTTATTTTTAAAATGTTGTGTTTCTTTATATTTTTTGCAATATTAGGCTTACCTAGTCGTAAAGACTAGGTGCCATCACGACACCTTACGAAGGGATAATTTGGGGTCGTGACAAGTTGGTATCAGAGCACTAGGTTCGTAGGAGTCACGAGTCACAAGCCGGTTTATTAGAGTCTCACGGATCGGTGCGGAGACATCCATACTTATCTTCGGGAGGCTATGTAACTGTTAGGAACAATCATATTTCTTTGATTTCCTTGTCGTGCGAGTTATTGACACCAAAACAATTCTAAGATTCTATCCTATTCTTTCTCACAGATGGTGAGGACCCGCAATAGGAGGGCCGACGATCAGGCACCCGAGCCCCCTGCCAGAGCCACCAGAGGCCGGGGTCGGGGTAGAGGACGACCACGCGGTGCAGCCCGA
>AWOL01S0041863.1:64925-78546 GCA_000715115.1 Nicotiana otophora | reverse complement strand
TGGTTCTAGCACAGTCGCTTTATTGACTACATTTGGCTTGAATTAATTTTGGATAAACTGCGATTTATTGGTTTTCATGTTTTATCTATCTGCTTTTAATTATTAAAATATGGAATTATCTTTGAAACGAATCACGTGTGTGAATCCGTTTTGTTTATTGTGCCAAAATCATGTCACGCATACGTGTATACAATTAATAGCACTTTATTATTAAGATTGTTTTGGCCAAAGTTAACACATACTTCAGTTTTATTTTTGGAAATTACAATTATGCCACGCGAACGTATACATAATCGCGATAAACTAACTAAAGGCGTGCCTAAATCACTCTATCGGTGTTTATTATTCTTCCTATATTTTTGAGATTATTGTAAGGTCATAAATTATGGAATTACTTGTGGAAGAAGTGTATGATTTTAGATATTTGAATAAATAAACCATCATCTACGAATACCCTATGATCCAACAATTGAAGCCCAAATTTATTAAGGTCCAAATATTTTCAACTTTAAAGCAAGTTTGAATACTATATTTTTATAAACATGATTAAGTATATAGCATTTAAGAACTAATTTATATTATTATTTATAAAATTTAAAGGCAAATAAATAAAATTACATGAAATAAGATTAAAAGAATAGAGAAAAGAATAAACCTTAAATGCAAAATTTCCAATTAAATGAGTTTCCAAGAACATGTACAGTAACTCAGACGAACGTCAAACAAGCATAGGCGAAGAAAAACATCAAAGCAAGTGAACGGAGCTCCAACGGAATCCTCGACCTCGACTATTGACTTCACTTTTTGGCGTGTAAAAAGGGATGTTCTCAAGTTTTTTGTTGGGTTTTGGTTGATGAATAGCTAGATTTTTCGAAAAGAAGAGACGAAAACAGAATGACACGAGTAGAAATTTCCTTAGCATAGAAGAAGAAAACAAAATTCTCTCAATTCCCTCCTCTCTTTTTTTTCTTCTTCTCTCCCCCTCACATTTCTCTTCTATTTATAGAAAAAAATTCGGATTTGTTTCAGTTTTTTTATTTTTTTATTTTATTATTTTATTACTTTTTCATTAAAAAGAATTCTCACTTCCCATTTTTCTTCTTTTTTTAAGAATATAATTCCCCACTTTCCTTTACTTTTATTTTTTAATTTTCCACTTTTTTACTTTACTATTGTTTTATTTTCCATTTATTTTACTTTTCTTTTTTAATTTTCACTTATTTTACTTTTCTTTTTTAAATTTCCACTTTCTTTTACTTTTTTTAAAAAAAATTTCAGCTACCTTTACTTTTATTTTTTAATTTCATCTTTCTTTTACTTTTTATTTTTTTAAATTTCCACATGTTTTTACTTTTATTTTTTAAATTTTCCACTTTATTTTACTTTTTTTAAAAAATAATTTTCATCTACTTTTACTTTTAATTTTTTATTCCATAATTTTAATTTTTCTATTATTTTATTCCCATCCAAAAATTAAAAAACAAAATTTATTTTTTTTGGTTTTTTAATTTATTTTATTTTAAAATAAAGATAAAAAATAAAAATAATACTAATAGTAATAATTTGCCCTTTTAAATTATTTTTAATTCTTACCCTATATTAAAAAAATATAACAAGGCTAAAAATATATATATATTACATTTCTAAAAATATTTACATAGTAGAAGGTGGTAAAAATTCAAATATAGTCAAAAATTAGGTGCTCACAAATCCCGGGTGCGTTTCACGTGGCGCGATTTGCAATGTGTACCAAAACGACAATTGTACGATATCGTAGCTTGTTCAAAAATAGCTCCATAAATACTAAAAAGCGGTTAAGTAAATAATTAAAAGCGGTAAAGAGTAAAATGCACAATAGGTCTAAAACATGTAATCAGATAATTAAGACATGTATTAATTGTTAAGCGACCATGCTAAAACCACGAAACTCGGGAGTGCCTCACACCTTTTCCCGGGTTAACATAATTTCTTACCCGGTCTTCTGTATTCGCGGACCATAAATAGAGTTAATTTTCCTCGATTTGGGATTTTAAAATAAACGGTGACTTTGGACACCATAATAATTATTCCAAGTGGCGACTCTGATTAAATAAATAATTCAATTTCGAATAATGTCACTTTAATTGGAAAAACTCCCCTATCCCTCGGAAAAAAGGAGGTGTGACAATCCATATTTTGAGTAATCATTTGTGAAAGTCGCAAAATACTCAAAACCACCTCTTGCTTGTATATTCATAGGGCCACACAAATCAGAGTGAATTAATTCTAACTGATCACTGGCTCTATTTTCTTTTGCGGGAAAATGTCTCTTGGTCATTTTACCTTCTAAACAGGATTCACATGTTGGCAGTGCCTCCACTTTCAATGAACTCAAAGGTCCATCAGAGACCAATCTCGAAATCCTATTTAAATTTATATGACCTAGACATAAGTGCCACAAATAAGTTTGGCTCAATTCAGAAATACGTTTTCTTTTAGTGGCAGATTAATGTTATTTAATTCTTTTAGTTGTAGCATATAAGGAGATATATCAAGAATTAAAAGCTCATGTACTCTAGCAACAATGTAGATAAAACGTTTATTAAACTTAATAACAGCAGAGTTATTAGCAAAATAAACATTATAACCTGCATCCATTATTTTCGAAACCGAAATTCCTTCTAATAGAAGGTACATAGAGAACATCTTTCAAAACTAAAACTCTATCACTACTAAACGAAACTCTAATATCTCCTAATGCTAAGGCTGGTGGTGGCTCGCCATTGGCTTGAAAAACGCAAACTTCATTCTCACTTAGCCGCCGCGTTTTCTGAAACCCATGCAAAGTAGTGCAGATATGATGCTCCTGAATCTACACACCAAAACATGGTAGAGATAGTCGCTAAACAAGTTTCAAAGACATTTAAATTCGAATTACCTTGCTTATTCAACTTTGCTAGATAGGCAGGGCATTGCTTTTTGTGATGCCTAGGTTGCTTGCAATGATAGCACATTTCTTTGGAATTTTTCACACCAGCCGCACCTCCATGTGCCAAAACCTTTTGAGCCTTCTTTTGTTTCTTACCACCTTTCGACTTAGAAATCTAAGCTTTCTCAACATTCAGTGCCACAACTGGAGCTTGTTGTTTGATAATAGATTTTGCCGATTGCAGCTCATTCAACAATTTCGCCAGTGACAAATCCATTTTGTTCATATTATAGTTCAAGTGAAATTGTTAAAAACTGTCACGCAAAGTCTCCAGGACCATATCAACTTGATATTCTTTAACAATCACAGCTCCAAGGACCTCCAGTTCATTAAGAAGACCCATCATCTTCAGAACATGGTCCCTGACCGATGATCCTTCAGCCATCTTGGTGTTCAAAAGGGCTTTCATGGTTGTCTGCTTAGCCGCACGATTTTGCTCACCAAACATCTCTTTCAGAATTTCCAGTAAGTCATAAGCAGACCCCATAGACCGATGCTGATGTTGCAAAACATTCGCCATAGAGGCAAGAATATAACATCGCGCAATCTCATCAGCCTTGACCCATTTATCATAGGCCTTAACCTGATCATCAGTAGCATATTCATCAGGTTTTTTCTAGGCACTCCTCAGTGATTACAAATTTATAACCTTCAGCAGTTAGGACAATATCAAGGTTCCTTTTCCAGTAAATAAAATTCGGTCCTTCCAACTTGTTTTGGTTCAAGATTTGAGGTAAGTGGGTTGAATGAAGACATGGTTAATCTGAGAGATATTCACATTAAATAGATCATTAGTTATATAATTAGAATAATTAAATTCAAAACAGCACATTACACATATAACCATGCTCATTGAACAGTTAGATTCGTTAAGGAAATTTAACTATTCATGCAAAATATATGAGTTATGTAAAGTATTTACCCCATAAATTAAAACGGGACCAACTCTAATGGAGAGTAATCTGTTAATTTAAGATAGGTAAATATCGCTTTTAGATACTCAAGTTTCATTGAATCAAATTGTAACTCAGTTGGAGAGTTAATACAAGTAATCAAATAACTAAAGGCAAAACTAAAATAATGATCGATAATGAACTTATCCGATGTGGAAGAAGACCTATTTCAACATATAAATTCATTATATTACTGTAAAACATAACTGGAAACAATGGGAATTGAACCCTACCATCACTGTTTTCTTTAAAAAAAATTGATACCAATTGTTAGAACATGCGCAGCGGAAGCAAGCATATAACCCAGGTATCACAAACATATAAACTAGACAATGATATAATTACGAGATTAGAAGTACTAACCTCTTAAAAGTATTGTACAGGTCCTCCATAGAACAAGAATACATGGTTGCAGTCTTCTGCTATGTTCCTAGTAAGACCTTGGACGGAATTGTTTTGAGTGGGCAAAAACAATACAACTCTAAAAGTGAGTTATTGAGTGAAAAACGTCTTCCTTATGTAGACCCGAAATTCAGCCAAAAGGGGGGCTAAAAACGTGTAGGATTCTGCTTGCAACTACTCTAACTCCACAATAATAGGGAGTTTATTTCGCCAATTGTTAGAATATGCGCAGTAGAAGCAGGCAAACAATCCAGACATCGTAAACATGTAAACTAGATAATAATATAATTCGGAGATTAGAAACCACTGCTTCAAGTACGGGAGAATAAACGAAGTGCAATGGGTTAAGCATATGTATTTTTCTGTATTTTACAAGTGTATGAATTTTTCCTGCCTAGTGGCTAAGATCGCAAATCGCAATTTTATTCATATGGTGTCACTAGTTTGATATTGATCATTCTCTAATCCCCAATTAAATATGCTAAAAATGACAAATCTAATGTGCATAATTTGTTTTAGATTAAAATATAGTATATACTTTAAGAATTAGAAAAAAAACAAATTTATTTATGTCCGTTAAGTTAAAGTAGTTTTGGAACTTGTCGAACTTCTCAGCGAATATGTTCATTTACTTCTTCTCTTTTGGGTAAACTTGATAGTTATATGCTAAGCATACCTACTTACATATAAACATAATATTACAGGCTTTAATTTTTTTTTAAAATACATTTTTAAAGATGTCCGCCCAATGCCCATAATACAATAATTTGCAAACATCATAGGAACTGCCAAATTCTAAGCCTATTAAAAAAACTGCATCCTAGCTCCTTCCTTTGCGAGTAGGTACGCCACCTGATTCTTTTTCCTATAGTTGTGTGGAAGACTTTCAAAAACTTCAAACTTTAGACTGACTAATCTGCTCTAGACAAGTTAATCAACTTTACATGAGTTTCAAGAAAATTAACTAAATTATTTTTCGTATCTAAACTGAGAGTAACTCAATTAGATGTCTAAGTATCACAAAACAAAAAAGAATGAAACATTTAATTTGATACTTAGATAAAATTAAATGACGTTTAATTTGATTAGTATAAAAAATACTTATAAATATAGTTGGATGACTTTTTCATTAAAATAAATAGTAATCTCTACGTTCACTTTTAGTTGTCAAATATTCTAAAAATAAATTTTAATTTTTACTTGTCACTTTTCACATATCAAGAGAAAAATAATTTATTTTTTCTATTTTGCATTTAGCGCTAATTACTCATTTCAAATCATTTTTCAAATTTATTAAGTCTGCACACCAATTAATATGAGTATCATGATAAATTATACACTTTATTTATTATTTTTTAAGGGGTGTACAAAGTCAATAGTGGACAAGTAAAAGTAAACGGGGGGAGCACTAGATATACTCTCTTCGGTCCACAATAAAGCGACTATTTTACCTTTGACACACCCATTAAGGAAATACGAACTCTTAGAGAAAAAAGATGTATAAATTAAACTTAATTAATTATTATTTTGACACATTATACTATGTAAATAAGGGTAAATTTTGAAAAAGTAAAATTAATTCCCTTTTAATTATGTAAAATGATGGAGTATTATTTTGAATAAAAATAAAAAGATAAAATGTGGAGTGGAGTGAGTAGTAAAAAGTCAACAATGCTGGGACAAAGCTCCACGTGTGAAAGTCTCCAGGTTGACGCATATCCCTATAAACTCTCTCAACCATACGCTTGAATAGAGTAGTTACTAGTCAATACTCATTGAGTACAGTACCAAATTCCATATCCACACAAATTTGCAGTACAAAAACATTCCGTCATTCAAATCAATCTTTCACTTGGCTTTGTTTATTCCTAATTCTTCACCCCTCCCGCCATTGAAATTTATACTATATCTTCAGGAATATATTTAACTATTGCAAAAGAAAGAAGAAGATAAATGCGGACTGAATATTAACAAGCATCCGAAGCTTGTTTATCCTTGTTAAAATATGGTCCAGCAATCAGCCTGTTTCGAGATTCACTTCATCTATTTTTGGAGAAAAGATTCAGCACTCTTACTTTTTCAGGTCAGAAAAAATAATAATTTGTTCCTCCCATTATATATATTCGTTAGACAAGGTAGGTTGCTCTGATGGTAAGCACCCTCCACTTCCAACCAAGAGGTTGTGAGTTCGAGTCACCCCAAGAGCAAGGTGGGGAGTTCTTGGAGGGAAGGATGCCGAGGGTCATTTGGAAACAGCCTCTCTACCCGAGGGTAGGAGTAAGGTCTGCGTACACACTACCCTCCCCAGACCCCACTAGTGAGATTATACTGGGTTGTTGTTGTTGTTGTTGTTGTTGTTGTTAGAGATGATTATTCTGATTCTTCTTCTGCTGCTGCCTTTTAGTTTAATTAATTTCCTTATAATGGTAAAAGCTTTTCCTTTTTCTTTCTTTATAGGATTAGAATATATCATGGGCTTCTTCTGATGGTTGAGTTAGCAACTACTAGATACTCAAAGTCAAAATATCAATATCCTGGTATTGAAGAAGGTAGTTTGATAGTACATAGGCCTGTAACGAGTCTTCATCATTATACAAGGGTTGCGGCCGGTCAAATCAGTCAACTTTAATACTAGTACGAGCCTTAATTTTACCTTTTTCTCATTATTAAGCCTTAATTTGAAAAACTTGGACCTTTGACGTGTATGTGTTACTATAGCAAGGGACATGTAATTGGCTTTGACACCTCTCTTTTTAGTCTGTTTTAATTATATAAATGCTTTGTTATATGTAGAAACAATTTTGATTTTATTCTTATTTATATCAAAAATCTTTTATTTGTTTCTTAAATTTTGTGTCTAGTAATTAAACACACTTGCATAAATTTACCAAAGGTATTATTTTCATTTCGGCTCTGGTTAATTAATTAGGAGAGACAAAAGATAGACACCGTGGTATGCCAAAAACTTTTTAGTTTAGTTACTAATTAAGTACTACTACTAGTACTTACTACAAACTCTTCTTTGATTCTATGAGAACAGGAGTTGAAGTGTTTAATCCAGGCATTCTTGGATGCAGATTCCTCCAATATTCCTTCTTCGACGTAAGGTACCATCTATAAATTTCTCGTTAAAGCCTAATCTAAAAATATTGCTTTTGATTCTTCCATATATTCCCAATGATGCTATAATTTGTGATGGAAAATAAGTAGCAACTTTTGGTGAATAAATACTGCAAATATATCTTGGGAATGTTCGGTAATATTAACTGGAAATCTTAATTAGCTTAGCATTTCCCAAGTCAAATATCCATCAGAATCATTCCAGTTAGAGATAAGATGAAAACAGAACCAGATAGCAACAGAGAATATCCTATATTCTAGATCAACCTTAGATATATGCTGCAAGAACATATCTTTCTAGCATTTAATATCTTATAGGTTTCGAATTATGCGGAACTCCTTTAAGTTACGACAAAAATGGTTGTTTTTGTTTGGCTTTCATATATGATTTTCTTAAATACTTATATGGAGTAACTGTATAAATATCTGCAGTCAATATTTAAAAGTTAAATTTAGTTCTAAAAGCTCTCAGTTGATGTGAAATGATAGAACTTAAAAGTTTTCTTCGTTTAAAAAAAAGAAAAAGAAAACAACCATCTATCATCTGCTGAGAGACGACTAATTCCTAAAATATGGATGTACCCAAGAATAGAACTAGTTTGATTAGTTGCAAATGGCACAAAGAACATTATATTTGCATCATATATATGTACTTGCCGATTTGATATACAAGCTGTAATCCATCCATACTATTGATATACAAGAGTGGATGGAAAAGTGGGAATAAAGTTGATTATATTCTTTGTTTCTTTGAATATATAATAATTAGAACAGAAGCTGTCACTAGATGAAACCACCAAAGTTTGCGCCGGTATAGTAAGTACTCTTAAATCCTTAACTAGAGGTTTACGGTTAATTACAAATTTTGGGATATGAAATTACCTTTTGATAAAAAGCACTTTATCGCCCGAAATTATAGTTAATTTCGGATACAAATCTAGACTAGTCAGACGCCAAAGTGGTAGTCATAAAGCGGGTCCAAACATCGGGTGGAAAGCTAAAAAACAAAATACTAAAAAGTGTTAGAGAATCGGTTTAGACATCCCAAGACAAATAAGGTTAGGTCCTTGAACATTTTCAAACCAAAACAAAGAGGAAAAAGAAGAAAAAAAGACGAGGAAGTGATCTTATTTTCTACAACATTGCCACTTGCAAGAGAGTTCTCGAGGAAGTTCTAATAAGCCGTAATTAGGATTTTGAATTATGGGTTCTGTATTTTAGGAAATGTAATTTACTGAATTTAAAATAAATAATTTATGCATATCAAATGTTTTTTTAACACAAATAGAGGGTCTAGGCCAAAACTGTTCAGTTTTACCGAACCTATACACAGGCTTGTGGCTCCGCCCCTATAATTATACCATCAATGTTGCTGAAGAGAACTCTATATTGCAGTTTTTTTGAGCGTCACTTCTGTTGGTTTAAACTTGAACATATTGAAGTGGTTTTACTCTTGGCACTCATTTTTTATCTCGGACCCGATGTTCGGTATCAGATTTGAGATTCTGGCTAATACGCATTTGTGCTGCATAAGGCATATTAAAAAAGCAAGCGACCTTACCAAAAACAATTTCATACTCACTAATTAAACCAGAGACTTATGATTAAGAGTGGATCTTGTCCAAAATCTCACCACAACCCTCTTGGTGATACTCTTTGACACTCCTTTCTTCACCGTAATGTACCTAATCGTATTTATCTGAATGGTGAGGAAAAGAAAGTTACCAGCATTCTCAAAGCAAGTAGTTTTCCGCTATGTTTTTTGGACTCTTCAAAGATGTTGTTGGGTGTACGTCGGATCCTTCAAATATAGTGTATTTTTGAAGGACCCGACACGGATGCGGCAACACTTTTGGAGAGTTATACGTGCAGCGTTCTTTTTGCTTGTATCTGCTGATTAAATCCCAATTATTGTTTGATCAGTATATATTGCCTCTTTGCCGTTTATCCTTAGTTATATTTTTTCTCACTTTTTCAAGGAGAGTTTGTTTATTGCTTTCTTTTCATTATTCTTGAGTCAAGGGTTTATTAGAAACAACCTCTCTATCTTTATAAGGCAGGGGCAAGGTCTGCGTACGCATTATCCTCCGCGGATCCCACTTGTAAAATTTCGCTGGGTTTGTTGTTGTCGTACTTTTTCAAAGAGAGTGCCTCAATTAGCAAATTCTTGTATTCATTACTTTGTGGAAAACATCTACAGACTAAATTTTGTTTGATTAAACTTTTATGTTTGAAGCCTTAACTCTAATGTCAATGCATAATTACAATATCCTTTGAAAATCAACTTGATCTTTTAACCTTGCAACATTGACCTTTTCCACGTCCTATATGGTAATTTCTACCAAGAATAACTTCAATTCAAGCATCTAGACAACAACAATAATGAAGCCCTCAAACAAATTGGGGTCGGTTATATTAATTTTCACTGACCATGTTACTTCATATAACTCATCTCCGGCCAATACAATAGAAAGTAAAATAATGTGTAATAATAGTGATAATACACAAAATAATAAAAGAATAATAGTAATGAGTAGGTAATAATAATAATAATAATAAAAGTAGGGTAAAATAATTTTAGACTACAATTTAGAGACGCGAAAGAATTAAAGAAGTAAAAGTATAATGAGTAGCTCAACTAATTAACGTTAAGATGATCATTTCAAACTTAATTAATCCTCTTTCTTTAAACCGAATGTTGTCAAACTAGCTCGAACCCATTCTTTCTACATATTATTGACTAATATGTACCCGTAGAATTACTAAACAGTAATTACAGCGATAATATACAAATACACAGAAAGAGATAGCGGGAGAGAAGAGAGAGGGAATTACATGTAATTGTAGCTTCATAGCATCCCCTTGAAAAGGCGTTTCTCTTCAGGTACATGGCAAATTAAGGACAAGAGAGATCCAGTGATCTGTTTAAGGAGAAGCTGCAAAGGCACAAAATTAAGATAAGCATATAGTTTTATAGCATTAGTTAAGTAAACATTAAAGTTGATAGATAACCTATTAAAGCATAGAAATTCAGGAGTATATATCTTACAAATCAAGCGAAAACCAACAATCTGGACATTATTCTATGCTTAGCGCTAATCTTGTGAATACATAAACTATTAATCTCAGATCTTCTGTAATCTGACAAAAGCTGCACAACAAAAGAGGACTGCAAAAGTAGCACTCGGTTATGTGAATCATGAGCCCACCTTCCAATTTCTTTCCTTTTATAGAAGTTTGTTTTTGCAAGAAATATCCCCAATAAGAAAACCTAAATTATGAGATACGTAGATAATTTAGAAGAAATGGGAGAAAGAGAGCGAAAGAGCGGTGAAGGTGATGACGGAAGCATAGAGAGCACAAATGAATTGAGATGCTTTTTTTTTTTTTGCAGTTTAATTGATTCAGTGCCCTCTCCAATCCCAGATTTAGCAGCATGATCATCATCTGTGCTCTCTATCTTCTGTCAACAATCTCACACCGACTCTTGCCCTTCTTCCATACAAAGGTAGAAGTAGCGCCGCAGTACCGGTTCATTTGACCTTAATACTTCATAAATTGATATGTAAAATTCTATTCAAATTGTAACAAATAGTAGGTCTGAACCTATAATAAAATAAAATTGAGCGCATAGAAGTTAAATCATGGATCGATTTTGATTCTATGTACAGGAAAGAGTTGTGGAAAGAAAAGCAGCAAAGAGAGTAGTTGATGTTTTATTCTTTTATCACGAACAAGAAAATGAAGGGCAAGATTTTTCTTTGAGGATGGTGGGTGAGTGAGTGATTGTGGCTGGTGTTTAATGCAGAACGAGTTGTGGTAGGGCTACTTTTTTGGTTGGGGAAATATAATAATTTGTGGTGGACTGCCCTATTTAGGACTAGCAGCGGCGGGGGACCTATTTATAGAAACAAATGTGTGGGAATTAAATGCCCTGGTTAAAAGGGTACCGCATACTCTTCTCATAATAATATCTGTTTCCTTTTGACCAAATGTTGGGCGTGGGGGGTGGGGGGGATAACCCTAACTTCAGATCAAGTTATTTTGAGTATGGGGTATGGATTCCCAGCAGAAAGTGTTCTGTCTTAGCACATGAAATTCGGATGAGTCGAGACGTCATTACAATTTCCCATATCGGTGTTACCCATATCCGACACCCAGTAGGAAATCAAACAAAAAACATTTGGTTATTGCATATTGAAAGTGCTCAGTAAACGTTACAAAATGATAGCATACATTAACAGGAGGTAAACAGTTTCTCTTGTAAAAATAGTCAAATAACAAAAGAAGATCTTAATTTTCATTATTTTCTCGAAAGTCAATTAATTGTCTTTCCGAGGGGACTTTCTACCGTCAAATTAAACTAATAAACTGATAATGTATGAGATTACAGATGATATTATATAGTACTATGTGACTTTGACAAGTACCTGGGAGCTAGATTTGAAAGAAAGTGTGAAACCGACATGAAATGAAAACATCATTTCCCCATCATTCTTTGGTTGTAACTTACAATCTTTAATTTACTGCTGCATCATGCGAGTTTAATGATTCCTTTAACTGAATATTTCACCTTATTCTTCTACTCCAAGATCCTAAACAACTTTGTTGTATTACTCGGGGAAGAATTCTGCAAATATTAGAGATTTGTGGTTGGGTTTGGTAAAACCCCTTCCAAATTCGAAAGTAGGTCCTTTCTTCTTCTTTAGATTATCTCGGCTAAATAATTGATTAATGGGTACCATTATAAGTATTTTTAGGAATTATATTTCAATAAAAACAAATAGTGTCCATCTGTCTTGATATGGTTCTTAATAATACATGTGTTTCAGTTTATATGGCATCATTTTCTTTTTAGTTTGTTAAACGAAGAATGATTACATTTTAAATTTAAAATAATTTAATATAAACTTCTCATTTTACCTTTAATATCTTCAATGACAAGTTGTTATGGTCACTCAAATGTTGTGTCATATTTAAGATCACGAGTTTCAGAAGTCTTAGTAGCTACACAAATATTATGAAAATGTTACAACAAATTTGAAAAATCTTATAAACACACAAATTTTGTGACATGTTTGAAATCACAAATTAACAAGGCTTTCGTTTTTCTATTGAACTTTTGTGCCCAGTTAAAATTCCTAGCTGGTTTTCAGATGGATAAATCTAGACAGACTTGTGGGACAATTATCAAAATTTCCATCGTAACGAATGACCAGATATTTATGCATTCTCTTAAATTTATTTTTCTCCTTTTTGATTTATATGGTAAATAGATAGAAGAAATGAGGTGTATGTGAGAAGGAAAGATACACACTGTTGGCATTTTAATTGAATGCAAGTTGCAAGAAACAAGGAGAAGAAAAAATTCCAAAGCGACCCTCAAATACACATACCTTTCCTAATCCAACCTAAACTTTTGTTGAGTCCACGTCGTTGGTGATGTGGATGATGTGACTCTTCATATGGGGAGCTCGACATTGGAAAAATATATAGTCCGATTTTTAAAATAATAGTCGAAATATATATATATATATATATATATATATATATATATATATATATTATGTACATTATATATGAAAATTATATAAATTTTATACACTTTTCGACTATCAAATATAGATAATTTATGATGCGGGCTAAAACTGAAGAAAGCCCTTAGACAATCCTCCCTCTTGAGTTTGGCCCAATATCTATTTTCTTTATCTATCTTTTTCTTTTACTCCCAAAAAGTAGTAGTGATCAACAAGTGAAGCAAGATCAACATGTAAATGAAACAGTGTGTGACCATTGAATATCCGAGTCCTTTACGGGTTAAGTAAAGCGAGAGCCAGTCAATCCTTTCTTAGGGTTTCAACTAGGGATGGCAAACAGACGGATTGGGTCGGATATGGACGGGTCGAAAACGGATAATGCAAAAATGGATAAATTATCTGACCCGACATATTTAATACGAATAAAAAACGGGTTAACCGGCGTATAATATGGATATTTGTGGGTTCATCTCCATAATTGATTCAAAGAAAAAAGGGAGATTGTGGGGTCCATCTCCATAATGAAGAAGAAAAGGAAGGAAAAGTGAGCTTCGGCTCTCATCTCTACACACCAACAAAGAGAGAAAGAAAGAGTGAGGTTTCACTGACAAGGTATAAGAAAATAGTCTGTGAGAAAAATA
>AWOL01S0041863.1:41411-64106 GCA_000715115.1 Nicotiana otophora | reverse complement strand
TAAATATATATATATATATATATATATATATATATATATATATTATGTACATTATATATGAAAATTATATAAATTTTATACACTTTTCGACTATCAAATATAGATAATTTATGATGCGGGCTAAAACTGAAGAAAGCCCTTAGACAATCCTCCCTCTTGAGTTTGGCCCAATATCTATTTTCTTTATCTATCTTTTTCTTTTACTCCCAAAAAGTAGTAGTGATCAACAAGTGAAGCAAGATCAACATGTAAATGAAACAGTGTGTGACCATTGAATATCCGAGTCCTTTACGGGTTAAGTAAAGCGAGAGCCAGTCAATCCTTTCTTAGGGTTTCAACTAGGGATGGCAAACAGACGGATTGGGTCGGATATGGACGGGTCGAAAACGGATAATGCAAAAATGGATAAATTATCTGACCCGACATATTTAATACGAATAAAAAACGGGTTAACCGGCGTATAATATGGATATTTGTGGGTTCATCTCCATAATTGATTCAAAGAAAAAAGGGAGATTGTGGGGTCCATCTCCATAATGAAGAAGAAAAGGAAGGAAAAGTGAGCTTCGGCTCTCATCTCTACACACCAACAAAGAGAGAAAGAAAGAGTGAGGTTTCACTGACAAGGTATAAGAAAATAGTCTGTGAGAAAAATAGAGAGTGAATGATATTGTAATGAGGTGGGAATATCAAAAGAGGGTTATTTCTTTTGAGTGTTGTAGTGGTCTTTGGAGTATTTTACTCGGACCTACAAAGTGTTAAATTCCTTGCTATAGTGATATCCTTTGCTCGTCTCGGGAAGTGATTTTTTCCTTATTCAAAAGGGATTTTCAAGTAAAACTCTTGGTGTCGTTGTCACTCTTTTATTCTTGTTAATTTCCGTATCTCGGTGCTACGTTGTTATTCCACTTTTATTACTGTGAATATTATTTCTGTAGGGGCTTTATTCCTAACAACTGGTATCAGAGCACAAGTTCTGCTCGTTCACAAAAATACTATTCACTATCGGTAGTATTATACTCGGTGAAAAACTCAAATGTCCGGAGTAAAGTATGAGGTAGCAAAATTCAACGGAGATAATGGTTTCTCAACATGGCAAAGAAGGATGAGAGATTTGCTAATCCAACAAGGATTACACAAAGTACTAGATGTTGATGCCAAAAAGCCTGATACCATGAAAGCTGAAGATTGGGCTGACTTGGATGAAAGGGCTGCTAGTACAATCAGGTTGCACTTATCAGATGATGTGGCAAATAACATCATTGATAAAGACACCACACATGGAATTTGCACAAGGTTGGAAAGCCTATACATGTCCAAAACGTTGACAAATGAATTGTACCTGAGGAAGCAATTATACGCCCTACACATGGGTAAAGGTACGAATTTTTTGTCATATTTAAATGTGTTTAACGGACTAATCACATAGCTCGCCAACCTTAGAGTGAAAATTGAGGAAGAAGATAAAGCCATCTTGCTATTGAACTCGTTACCATCTTCGTACGATAATTTGGCAACAACCATCATGCACGGTAAGACTACCATTGAGTTGAAAGACGTCACATCGGCTCTTCTACTCAATGAGAAGATGAGAAAGAAGCCTGAAAATCAAGGACAAGCTCTCATCACAGAAGGTAGAGGCAGAAGTTATCAAAGGAGTTCGAGCAACTATGGTAGATCCGGAGCTCGTGGGAAGTCTAAGAGATTGCCCAAATCCAAGGAAGGGCAAAGATGAAACTAGTGGCCAGAAGAATGACGACAACACAGACGCCATAGTGTAAACTAATGATAATGTTGTCCTCTTAATAAACGAGGAAGAGGAATGCATGCACTTATCAGGTCCAAAGTCGGAATAGGTGGTTGATACAGCAGCATCTTACCATGCCACATCGGTAAGAGATCTTTTTTGCAGATATGTAATAGGTGATTCCGGCACTATGAGAATGGGTAACACAAGTTACTCAAAGATTGTGGGGATTGGTGACATTTGTATCAAGACAAATGTCGGATTCATATTAATTCTAAAGGACGTACGACATGTACATGATTTGCGGATGAACTTGATCTCAAAAATTGCTTTAGACCGAGATGGATACGAGAAATATTTTGCAAATCAAAAGTGGAGACTCACTAAGGGATCATTGGTGATTGCAAAGGGAGTTGCTCGTGGCACGTTGTACATGCCAAATGCAAAAATATGCCAAGGTGATTTGAACGCGGCACAAGATGAGATTTGTGCAGATTTATGGCACAAAAGAATGGGTCATATGAGCGAGAAGGGATTGCAGATTTTTGCCAGGAAATCATTCATTTCTTATGCCAAAGGTACAACGGTAAAACCTTGTGACTATTATTTATTTGGTGAGCATCATAGAGTCTCATTTCAGACATCGTCTGAAAGAAAATTTAATATATTTAATTTGGTATATTCTGATATTTATGGTTCAATGGAAATTGAATCGATGGGCGGTAACAAATATTTTATTACTTTTATTGATGATGCTTCACGAAAATTTTGGGTTTATATTTTGAAAATCAAAGATCATGTGTTTCAAGTTTTCCAGAAGTTTCATCCTATGGTGGAAAGGGAGACAAGCCAAAAGCTAAAGCATTTTCGAAGTGACAATGAAGGTGAGTACACTTCAAGGAAATTTGAAGAGTACTGTTTGAGCCATGGGATCAGGCATGAAAAGACAGTTCCTGAAATCCCATAGCACAACGGCGTAGCCGAAATGATGAACCACACAATTGTGGAGAAGGTGAGAAGCATGCTCAGAATGGCTAAACTACCTAAGTCATTTTGGGGTGAAGCAGTTCAGACAGCCAATTACATGATCAATAAGAGTCCATCAGTTTCGTTGGCGTTTGACATCCCAGAGAGAGTTTGGACCAACAAGGAGGTGTCATACTCGCGCCTGAAGGTGTTCGGTTGCAGAGCTTTTACATATGTACCAAAGGAGCAGAGAACAAAGATGGATAATAAATTTGTTCCATGTATATTCATCGGATACAGAGATGAAGAATTCGGGTATAGATTGTGGGATCCTGTAAAGAAGAAGTTCATTAGAAGCAGAGATGTAGTCTTTCGAGAAAGTGAAGTTGGAACTGCTGATGATATGATAGAGAATGCCAAGAATG
Organism: Nicotiana otophora; assembly: GCA_000715115.1. Lineage (NCBI taxonomy): Eukaryota > Viridiplantae > Streptophyta > Magnoliopsida > Solanales > Solanaceae > Nicotiana > Nicotiana otophora. The sequence continues at coordinate 60,968 of AWOL01S0041863.1, read as the reverse complement.
GTATAATTCCTAACCTTGTTACTGTTCCTTCTTCTTCTGACTATCCCATAAGTGCAGAAAGTACGACCGACGATTTTACCGAGCATGAGGAGAAACCTGGTGAGGTTATTGAGCATGGGGAGCAACTTGATGATGATGTCGAGCAAGTGGAGCAGCCCACTCAAGGAGAAGAACAACCTCAACCTCTGAGGAGATCAGAGAGGCCAAGGGTAGAGTCATGCAGATACTCTTGCACAGAGTATGTCCTTATGAGTGATGAAGGGGAGCCAAAAAGTCTTAAGGAGGTGATGTCCCATCCAGAAAAGAACCAATGGGTGAAAGCCATGCAAGAAGAGATTGAATTTCTATAGAAAAATGGCACGTACAAGTTGGTTGAATTTCCAAAGGGTAAAAGACCACTCAAATATAAATGGGTCTTTAAACGCAAGAAAGATGGAAATGGTAAGCTAGTCAGATACAAAGCTCGATTGGTGGTAAAAGGCTTCGAGCAGAAGAAAGGTATTGATTTTGACGAAATTTTCTCACTTGTTGTCAAAATGACTTCTATTCGAACAGTTTTGAGCTTAGCAGCTAGCCTAGATCTAAAAGTGGAGCAGTTAGACGTGAAAATTACATTTCTTCACGGAGATTTGGAAGAGGAGATCTATATGGAGCATCCAAAAGGATTTGAAGTAGCTAAAAGGAAACACATGGTGTGCAAACTGAATAAGAGTCTTTATAGGTTGAAGCAGGCACCAAGGCAGTGGTACAAGAAGTTTGACTCATTCATGAAAAGTCAAACTTACACAAAGATATATTCTGATCATGGGTATACTTCAAAAGATTTTCAGAGAATAACTTTATTATATTGTTGTTGTATGTGGATGGCATGTTGAAGATAGTTCGAGAGCGAATAAATAGAAAGTTGTGGTTGTCTCAGGAGAAATACATTGAACGTGTACTGGAACGCTTCAACATGAAGAATGTTAAGCCAATAAACACACCTCTTGCTAGTCATCTAAAACTGATTAAGAAGATATGTCATATAACATTGGAGGAGAAAGGGAACATGGCTAGAGTTCCTTATTCTTCAGCAGTCGGAAGCTTGATGTATGCAATGGTATGCACCAGACCTGACATTGCTCATGGAGTTGGTGTTGTTAGCAGATTCCTTGAAAATCCTGGAAAGGAACATTGGGAAGTAGTCAAGTGGATCTTTAGGAGATTGCTTGTGTTTTGGAGGATCTAATCCAATTTTGAAGGGCTATACATATGCCGATATGGCAGGTGACATTGATAATGGAAAATCCACTACTGGATATTTGTTTACATTTTCAGGGGGAGATATATCATGGCAGTCGGGGTTGTAGAAGTGTGTCGCACTCTCTACAATCGAAGCGGAGTATATTGCCGCTACTGAAACTGTCAAGGAGAAGATATAGTTGAAACGGTTCCTTCAATAGCTTAGATTGCATCATAATGAGTATGTTGTCTATTGTATAGTCAAAGTACAATAGAAATTAGCAAGAACTCCATGTACCATGCAAGGACCAAACATATCGACGTGAGATATCACTGGATTCGAGAAATGGTAGAGAATGAATCTCTAAAAGTCTTGAAGATTTCTACAAGTGAGAATCCCGCAGATATGCTGACCAAGTTGGTACCAAGAGACAAGTTCAAATTGTGCAAAGAACTTGTCGGCATGCACTCAAGCTAGAAGTCTGGTGTTACCTCCTTCAGGTGAATGGGTATAGAGGGGGAGATTTGTGGGGTTCATCCCCATAAATGAATAAAAGAAAAAAGGTAGATTGTGGGGTCAATCCCCGTAATGAAGAAGAAAAGGAAGGAAAAGTATCAAATATGGTACGCACTTATGTGATTTGCAAATCTGTAGAGAGGAAAATGTCAAATATAGTAGGTGTGAGGGAGTGAGGTTCTGCCTATAAAAGGAGAGTTTCGGTTCTCATCTCTACTCACCAACAAAGAGAGAAAGAAAGAGTGAGGTTTCACAGACAAGGTATAAGAAAATAGTCTGTGAGAAAAATAGAGAGTGAGCGATATTGTAATGAGGTGGGAATATCAAAAAAGGGTTATTTCTTTTGAGTGTTGTAGTGGTCTTTGGAGTATTTTACTCGGATCAACAAAGTGTAAATTTTCTTGCTATAGTGATATCAGTTGCTCGTCTCGGGGCCGTGGTTTTTCCCTTATTCAAAAGGCTTTTCCACGTAAAAATCTTGGTGTCGTTGTCATTCTTTTATTCTTGTTAATTACCGTATCTCGGTGCTACGTTATTATTTCGCTTTTATTACTGTGAATATTATTTATGTAGGGGGTTTATTCCCAACAATATCCATATTATTCATGCCTTCTCATATATATATATATATATATATATATATATATATATATGAGAGAATCACTAATCTACTAAACTTGAAAAACCTCCAATTTGAGGCTTTACAAATATAAAAAGTTAAATCCATTAATTATTCATTTTTTAAGTAGATAATATGATTCATATTAGATCCGTTTTTAAAAAGTTCATCATTCAACTCATTTTTTAGTAAACAATATTTTTGAATAACTGTTTTTTTTTAACTATTTTGCTGCCACCGGTTCCAACACAAACGAAGGAAGCTTAACCGCTAATGAAATAGGAGGCTTCTCTTAACGTGTCAAAACCCCTCAGCTTAATTCAGTAATCTTGATCCCATTGTGGGTCTACTTGATGCTGAAATGATACTATCTATCAAGTATCAAGTCAAGCTTTGAAACGAACAAGTATAGAAAACTCTACAAAAAGAGGCATGGCCCAGGATATATATATATAGCTTTAAATTGTACGGGTCTTGGGGAAACTATATCTCAAAAATGGAATATGATTAAAGATGGAACATGTTTAGACTTCTTTAGATATGTAGATTCAAGAAGCACGATGTGATGGAATCTGATTCAATTTTTACATGTAATTGCAAGTCAAAGCTGGTTTTTTACTATGGGTGGTGCACCAATCAATAAACGCGTGATGTATGTTATGTTCATTGGCTTATATTTTTATGTAATTGACATACACGTTAAATAAGAACCTAAATAAATAACATTTCTTTAATATTTATTCGCTAACTTTTATACTTCACGTTACATATTAGTTTATAAAATGACAAACATAAAAAACTAAAAATCTTCCGAAAAAACGTCACTCTAAACTCATAGAAAGAATTAATGGAAAATTTATTAAAAAATCAACTCATCTTAATTTTGTGACCAATGCTCCTAAATTATGTACTCCATCCGATCCATTTAAATTGATTTTTTGGCCTTTTTTTTGTGGTTTATAATATTTGATTTTTTCATATATCAAAAAGGAATTAATTTATTTTCAAAGTTGTCGTTGGAGTAAAGAGTCTTGAAGTATCTATTATATTTTCAATGAACAAATTAAAATTAATATGGTCAATTTTATTGTTAATTAATGCTAAAATATAAATTTCTTAATATGTGTGGAAACAACCAAAAAATCAATTAAAGTTAACCGGAGGGAATAGTAGATATATTCAAAAACATAAACTTTTGCCTATTATGTCTAAATAGGCTGGTCAAGTTAATTCTCGAAAAACGGAAGTTGCCACGTAAATTTGAATGGAGAGAGTAGTTAATTTTATTGAGAGAAAAAATATAAGTACTTCCTATGCTCACTTTTACTTCTTCATTAGAATTTAAACAACCCTTAACTGATGGTAAGCACTCTCCACTTCCAACCAAGAGGTTGTGAGTTCGAGTCACCCCAAGAGCAAGGTGGGGAGTTCTTGAAGGGAAGGATGCCGAGGGTCATTTGGAAACAGCCTCTCTACCCCAGGGTAGGGGTAAGGTCTGCGTACACACTACCCTCCCCAGACCCCACTAGTGGGATTATACTGGGTTGTTGTTGTTGTTGTTGTTGTAAAAATAATAAATAAAGTGCATAATTTACCACGATATCATATTAATTGGTGTATAGTCTTAATGGATTTGAAAAATAATTTGGAATGAGTAATTAATGCTAAGGGCAAAACATAAAAAATAGATTATTTTTCTCTTGAAATACGAAAAGTAACAAGTAAAAATGAGAATTTATTTTTAGAATAATTGGCAACTAAAAGTGAACGGATGGAATCGTTAGTTGTAACTAAGGCTAGCAAGTGGGCCGGTCCAGGCCCGGGACCGCGGGCCAAACAGGCCAGGACCGTTAGGACCGATTTTAGTGGGCCTTGGCCGGTCTCGTGGGCCGGTCCTATGCTTTGGGCCCGCCAGGTCCGGGACCATTTAGCCCGTCAGGGACCGGACCGGTCCCTTAGCGGGCCAAACGGTCCCAACGGTCAACTTTAAAAAAAAATAAAAAAATTAAAATATAGCCATTGGGCTGTCAAAAATAGCCGTTAGCTATTTATAAAATAGCCATTTAACCCCCAAACTTTATTTTAACCCCAAACTTTTTATAATTACACCTTTTCCCTATTTTCAACTATAAATACCCCCTCATTCTTTTATTTTTCTTACAAAATCATCAATCTATCACAATCTCTCTCTAATTTTCTTCTATAATTGCTACTATTGCTTAATTTATTGTTACAATCTGTGAAACAATTGTGAAGTTGGTGAATTGAAGTCTACAACGATAATCAATTTTTAACAAGTTGTTCGTTAATTCGGTAAACTCGTTCCAACTCTTAAGTTTTAATATTATAGTTTTGTTTGTTTTATTTATTTTCTATTACTTTATTAATTAAGATGACTTCCTTAAAAAAAATTGGTAAAAATAAGGAAATATTCAAGAGTGACGAATCTAGTGCTCAATCTATTCCTCCTCCACTACCACGGGCTCCACGAACCAAACTCCATATCCGTCCTACACCTGTTATTCTTGATAGCGATAATAGTTTATTACAATTTACTTTCGGAAGCAATAGCCACAATTAGAATAAATGCTCAAACTATTTTTAATGCTTATCAAGTTGCATTAAATCATGTTAGACCAAATGTTCAAACTCCTTCTTCTTCTGATTCTCAATCATCTAAAAGAACTGTGGGAGTAAGAACACTTAGTGCTTGGGCGGAGTTTAGGGGTTCTCAAGGTTCTACTAGTAGTGATTTTTCACAACTAAATGAGCTTAAAATTTATTTGTCGCAGGGAATTGAGGAAGTGAATTCTGATGGCTCCTTTAATCTTTTGAAATGGTGGAAAGACAAAGAAAAACACTTCCCGGTTCTTTCAAAAATGGCCCGAGATATTTTAACTATTCAAGCTTTAACAGTGGCATCAGAGAGCGCTTTCAGTCAAGCAAGACTTCAATTCGGTGATTATAGAGCGTCTATGAGGGAGAGCTTGGAAAAATCAGTACTTTTCAAAGATTGGATCGGGTTGGAAAGAAGAAATTTTGGACTTGCTGAATCACAACCAGATGAAGACGAAGCTTACGAAGAAATGCTAGCTGAACTTGCGGAGGATGTTGCTTCGCCCGGAAGTGGCGATGACCAAGCTACTTTTTCGTCACCACCAACGAAAATTCCTCCGGACCTTGATAGATTTATGAAGTTTGTAAGAGATACCACGTAACTTACGAACAAAAATTAGTATGTATTATGTAACTTGTATTTTGACACCTCTTGATTAGTTTCTTTTTCTTCTCAATGGTGGTATTAGCACCTTGTTGTGCTCATTCCATAGGGGATGAAGACTAAAAAAGATATTACCATATTTTTTAATGCTATAATAAAATTACAAGGCATTGCTTTGAATATCTCTTTACAATATTTTTATTTTTAGACTTTAAATTTGAATTAAAAAATATTAAAAAATTTAGGTCACAATTCTATAATAAATTTTACAAGGCATTGCCTTAGATATTATTTTTAACATCCTTTTGTCTCTAATTTCTATTTAATTTTTTTTTAAAAAAATATATTGGGCCCATTTAGCCCATTTAGCCCGCGGGCCGGGACCGTTTAGCCCGAGACCAAACGGTCCCGATCCCGGTCCTGATCCGGTCGCTACAAAAAGACCGTTTAGCCCGGGATCGTTTAGCCCGTTTACTTTAGGACCAGCCCGGGACCGGGACCGGGACCGTTTGGACCGGCTCACTTGGCCCGTTTAGATTCGGGAACGACCCACTTGACAGCCTTAGTTGTAACATTCATGAGAGTTAAAGTGTTTGGAGTGCAGTTAAGGGTGTACATTACCAAAACAGCAATATCCCAATATTCCGTTCAAATTGTTTAATCTTTTTTTTTTAAATTTCTTCCCGTCATTCATTATAATGTAAACAACAAAAATATGTGGAATTCGCGTCTACAGCAATATTCCAGTATAGTTATCCAAATCCACAGTGTTAGATGAAGGACATTATCAATTATCAAAATGAGTCTGATCCATTTGCCTGTGCACATAATGCCGTTTCTATGGAGGAGATATTTTGTTTTTTTATCCCATTTGCCTTTTTGGGCTAAACGATATGCCTGCGAATCTTTATTGATGTAACATTACTTTTAATTTTAAATTGTTTGAAGTAAGTATTGAATTGTTGTTGTTAGGAGTTTGCTCACTTTGTCGGTTTTAAATCCGAAGAGTTGTGGACTTGTGATAGATTTGTTGTTAGCAGCAAGCGTACTAAATTTTAATTCATGTTGAATCCTCATTTTTAGCAGCAAGCTATTAGTATTATATTCTTATTTTGAAGTCTTTTATAATTAATAATTTTGAAAAAGAATTTGGACCAAGGACTCCGAGATTCTGGGAATTAGCTACTTCGAATGGAGTTGATTAGGAACCTGCCTAGGTATATTCGTCTCGAGCTATCATAAAATTTGACCAGTCTTATATTCTCTTTAGTCTTTATTATTCGATCCCACATTTGCATCAAAACCACGCTTTTATTATTTGATTTCACCTAATTTCTTATTCCACAATTTGGTCCTTTCTTTTTCCCCTATAAATATCTATGATTACATCGATGCTAATTTCATTTAGACATCATCTTATTATATCACCTACGGACTGTCGTATTTGGACACGTATAATTTGTTTGGCCAAGTTTTTCCAAAGGTCAAGAGTGCTTTTTTCTCAGAAGTATTTTTTTCCCCTTCAATTTAAGGTGTTTGGCCCTTTTTTTAGGGAATGCTTTTGGAAAGAAGCAGAAACAGTTTCTGAAAAGTAGAAAAAAATAGTTTCTTTCCAAAAGCAGAAGCAGTTTTGTTCTTATCAAAAATACCCTTAATAAAATATAATATATACCAAAATATATAACCTTACTTATTTTAAACCTAATACTTAGGATATTAATATATAAGTATTTCTTCTTATTTTTATGATAGCTTTCTAATATATGGTAACTTTAAGGGTGAAGGCTTTTATATTTGTTGAATGGTTTTTAATATATTTAAATCATCTTAAAATAATTAAAATATTTTTTATTTTTATTTTCATATTTTACTTAAATAAAATAAAAAGATTTAATTATTATTTTAGTAATAAAATTTTTAAATTATTTATTTACTTATAATATTAACTATTAAGTAAATTTATTCATGTCTTTATTCGTAATTTGATACTTAAAAATACCTTTTGAAAAGCTTAGCCAAAGTGATTAGCCAGACATAAATTATTTCTCTCTAAAAGTATTTTTCAAAGTAGCCTATTTTTTTCAGTTTGGCCAAACAAGCTAGTACTTGCTTTGTCTAATCAAAGATAATTTTTATTACTCACAAGACCTGTTTAGGCTCACTACTAATTATTCAGAACTATAGTTCTTTCTTTGACTATAATTAGACTGGAATTTGATTGTTGTGATTCAAATTGCAACACGTCAACAACTGAAATTTCTTGGGGAACAATCACCACTTAATGTTTTTATTGGATTCGCTTTATTCTATTCTTTCTGTTTTAAGAAAACATATTTTAAAAACTTTCCTCTAAGTTTAACTTCGTAATACTAATTTGCAATATTACATTCACCTCCCTTGTTTTAATTTCTTTATTTTTTTAATTCTTAAATTATCAAAAGGAGAAAAATCACGACAATCCAACAAATTTGCTTACAATAATAATAAAAAAATATTATTAAATTGAAACGCTCAACAAAATTAAAAAGGGCAAAGATCACTTTTAGCTTACGGTCGAAACTATTTAATTTCAATAGCAGTAAAAGTATATTAATTTCAATAGCAGTAAAAATATTACACAGCGTATTTAATGCTTAACGGTAAGAAGTGACCATAAATATATATTTTGCTATAAAAACTAAAAGGTAACTATAAAAAATAATATTTTAAAAGGGTATTTATTTATAATAAATAAGATGTAAAGCTTTGCTATAGGACACGTATATTATATTTTATATATATATAAAATAGCCTCCTATATATATATAAAATAGCCTCCTATAGCAAAGCTTTACATCTTATTTATTATAAATAAATACCCTTTTAAAATATTATTTTTTATAGTTACCTTTTAGTTTTTATAGCAAAATATATATTTATGGTCACTTCTTACCGTTAAGCATTAAATACGCTGTGTAATATTTTTACTGCTATTGAAATTAATATACTTTTACTGCTATTGAAATTAAATAGTTTCGACCGTAAGCTAAAAGTGATCTTTGCCCTTTTTAATTTTGTTGAGCGTTTCAATTTAATAATATTTTTTTATTATTATTGTAAGCAAATTTGTTGGATTGTCGTGATTTTTCTCCTTTTGATAATTTAAGAATTAAAAAAATAAAGAAATTAAAACAAGGGAGGTGAATGTAATATTGCAAATTAGTATTACGAAGTTAAACTTAGAGGAAAGTTTTTAAAATATGTTTTCTTAAAACAGAAAGAATAGAATAAAGCGAATCCAATAAAAACATTAAGTGGTGATTGTTCCCCAAGAAATTTCAGTTGTTGACGTGTTGCAATTTGAATCACAACAATCAAATTCCAGTCTAATTATAGTCAAAGAAAGAACTATAGTTCTGAATAATTAGTAGTGAGCCTAAACAGGTCTTGTGAGTAATAAAAATTATCTTTGATTAGACAAAGCAAGTACTAGCTTGTTTGGCCAAACTGAAAAAAATAGGCTACTTTGAAAAATACTTTTAGAGAGAAATAATTTATGTCTGGCTAATCACTTTGGCTAAGCTTTTCAAAAGGTATTTTTAAGTATCAAATTACGAATAAAGACATGAATAAATTTACTTAATAGTTAATATTATAAGTAAATAAATAATTTAAAAATTTTATTACTAAAATAATAATTAAATCTTTTTATTTTATTTAAGTAAAATATGAAAATAAAAATAAAAAATATTTTAATTATTTTAAGATGATTTAAATATATTAAAAACCATTCAACAAATATAAAAGCCTTCACCCTTAAAGTTACCATATATTAGAAAGCTATCATAAAAATAAGAAGAAATACTTATATATTAATATCCTAAGTATTAGGTTTAAAATAAGTAAGGTTATATATTTTGGTATATATTATATTTTATTAAGGGTATTTTTGATAAGAACAAAACTGCTTCTGCTTTTGGAAAGAAACTATTTTTTTCTACTTTTCAGAAACTGTTTCTGCTTCTTTCCAAAAGCATTCCCTAAAAAAAGGGCCAAACACCTTAAATTGAAGGGGAAAAAAATACTTCTGAGAAAAAAGCACTCTTGACCTTTGGAAAAACTTGGCCAAACAAATTATACGTGTCCAAATACGACAGTCCGTAGGTGATATAATAAGATGATGTCTAAATGAAATTAGCATCGATGTAATCATAGATATTTATAGGGGAAAAAGAAAGGACCAAATTGTGGAATAAGAAATTAGGTGAAATCAAATAATAAAAGCGTGGTTTTGATGCAAATGTGGGATCGAATAATAAAGACTAAAGAGAATATAAGACTGGTCAAATTTTATGATAGCTCGAGACGAATATACCTAGGCAGGTTCCTAATCAACTCCATTCGAAGTAGCTAATTCCCAGAATCTCGGAGTCCTTGGTCCAAATTCTTTTTCAAAATTATTAATTATAAAAGACTTCAAAATAAGAATATAATACTAATAGCTTGCTGCTAAAAATGAGGATTCAACATGAATTAAAATTTAGTACGCTTGCTGCTAACAACAAATCTATCACAAGTCCACAACTCTTCGGATTTAAAACCGACAAAGTGAGCAAACTCCTAACAACAACAATTCAATACTTACTTCAAACAATTTAAAATTAAAAGTAATGTTACATCAATAAAGATTCGCAGGCATATCGTTTAGCCCAAAAAGGCAAATGGGATAAAAAAACAAAATATCTCCTCCATAGAAACGGCATTATGTGCACAGGCAAATGGATCAGACTCATTTTGATAATTGATAATGTCCTTCATCTAACACTGTGGATTTGGATAACTATACTGGAATATTGCTGTAGACGCGAATTCCACATATTTTTGTTGTTTACATTATAATGAATGACGGGAAGAAATTTAAAAAAAAAAGATTAAACAATTTGAACGGAATATTGGGATATTGCTGTTTTGGTAATGTACACCCTTAACTGCACTCCAAACACTTTAACTCTCATGAATGTTACAACTAAGGCTGTCAAGTGGGTCGTTCCCGAATCTAAACGGGCCAAGTGAGCCGGTCCAAACGGTCCCGGTCCCGGTCCCGNGGTCGGAAAGAAGAAATTTTGGACTTGCTGAATCACAACCAGATGAAGACGAAGCTTACGAAGAAATGCTAGCTGAACTTGCGGAGGATGTTGCTTCGCCCGGAAGTGGCGATGACCAAGCTACTTTTTCGTCACCACCAACGAAAATTCCTCCGGACCTTGATAGATTTATGAAGTTTGTAAGAGATACCACGTAACTTACGAACAAAAATTAGTATGTATTATGTAACTTGTATTTTGACACCTCTTGATTAGTTTCTTTTTCTTCTCAATGGTGGTATTAGCACCTTGTTGTGCTCATTCCATAGGGGATGAAGACTAAAAAAGATATTACCATATTTTTTAATGCTATAATAAAATTACAAGGCATTGCTTTGAATATCTCTTTACAATATTTTTATTTTTAGACTTTAAATTTGAATTAAAAAATATTAAAAAATTTAGGTCACAATTCTATAATAAATTTTACAAGGCATTGCCTTAGATATTATTTTTAACATCCTTTTGTCTCTAATTTCTATTTAATTTTTTTTTAAAAAAATATATTGGGCCCATTTAGCCCATTTAGCCCGCGGGCCGGGACCGTTTAGCCCGAGACCAAACGGTCCCGATCCCGGTCCTGATCCGGTCGCTACAAAAAGACCGTTTAGCCCGGGATCGTTTAGCCCGTTTACTTTAGGACCAGCCCGGGACCGGGACCGGGACCGTTTGGACCGGCTCACTTGGCCCGTTTAGATTCGGGAACGACCCACTTGACAGCCTTAGTTGTAACATTCATGAGAGTTAAAGTGTTTGGAGTGCAGTTAAGGGTGTACATTACCAAAACAGCAATATCCCAATATTCCGTTCAAATTGTTTAATCTTTTTTTTTTAAATTTCTTCCCGTCATTCATTATAATGTAAACAACAAAAATATGTGGAATTCGCGTCTACAGCAATATTCCAGTATAGTTATCCAAATCCACAGTGTTAGATGAAGGACATTATCAATTATCAAAATGAGTCTGATCCATTTGCCTGTGCACATAATGCCGTTTCTATGGAGGAGATATTTTGTTTTTTTATCCCATTTGCCTTTTTGGGCTAAACGATATGCCTGCGAATCTTTATTGATGTAACATTACTTTTAATTTTAAATTGTTTGAAGTAAGTATTGAATTGTTGTTGTTAGGAGTTTGCTCACTTTGTCGGTTTTAAATCCGAAGAGTTGTGGACTTGTGATAGATTTGTTGTTAGCAGCAAGCGTACTAAATTTTAATTCATGTTGAATCCTCATTTTTAGCAGCAAGCTATTAGTATTATATTCTTATTTTGAAGTCTTTTATAATTAATAATTTTGAAAAAGAATTTGGACCAAGGACTCCGAGATTCTGGGAATTAGCTACTTCGAATGGAGTTGATTAGGAACCTGCCTAGGTATATTCGTCTCGAGCTATCATAAAATTTGACCAGTCTTATATTCTCTTTAGTCTTTATTATTCGATCCCACATTTGCATCAAAACCACGCTTTTATTATTTGATTTCACCTAATTTCTTATTCCACAATTTGGTCCTTTCTTTTTCCCCTATAAATATCTATGATTACATCGATGCTAATTTCATTTAGACATCATCTTATTATATCACCTACGGACTGTCGTATTTGGACACGTATAATTTGTTTGGCCAAGTTTTTCCAAAGGTCAAGAGTGCTTTTTTCTCAGAAGTATTTTTTTCCCCTTCAATTTAAGGTGTTTGGCCCTTTTTTTAGGGAATGCTTTTGGAAAGAAGCAGAAACAGTTTCTGAAAAGTAGAAAAAAATAGTTTCTTTCCAAAAGCAGAAGCAGTTTTGTTCTTATCAAAAATACCCTTAATAAAATATAATATATACCAAAATATATAACCTTACTTATTTTAAACCTAATACTTAGGATATTAATATATAAGTATTTCTTCTTATTTTTATGATAGCTTTCTAATATATGGTAACTTTAAGGGTGAAGGCTTTTATATTTGTTGAATGGTTTTTAATATATTTAAATCATCTTAAAATAATTAAAATATTTTTTATTTTTATTTTCATATTTTACTTAAATAAAATAAAAAGATTTAATTATTATTTTAGTAATAAAATTTTTAAATTATTTATTTACTTATAATATTAACTATTAAGTAAATTTATTCATGTCTTTATTCGTAATTTGATACTTAAAAATACCTTTTGAAAAGCTTAGCCAAAGTGATTAGCCAGACATAAATTATTTCTCTCTAAAAGTATTTTTCAAAGTAGCCTATTTTTTTCAGTTTGGCCAAACAAGCTAGTACTTGCTTTGTCTAATCAAAGATAATTTTTATTACTCACAAGACCTGTTTAGGCTCACTACTAATTATTCAGAACTATAGTTCTTTCTTTGACTATAATTAGACTGGAATTTGATTGTTGTGATTCAAATTGCAACACGTCAACAACTGAAATTTCTTGGGGAACAATCACCACTTAATGTTTTTATTGGATTCGCTTTATTCTATTCTTTCTGTTTTAAGAAAACATATTTTAAAAACTTTCCTCTAAGTTTAACTTCGTAATACTAATTTGCAATATTACATTCACCTCCCTTGTTTTAATTTCTTTATTTTTTTAATTCTTAAATTATCAAAAGGAGAAAAATCACGACAATCCAACAAATTTGCTTACAATAATAATAAAAAAATATTATTAAATTGAAACGCTCAACAAAATTAAAAAGGGCAAAGATCACTTTTAGCTTACGGTCGAAACTATTTAATTTCAATAGCAGTAAAAGTATATTAATTTCAATAGCAGTAAAAATATTACACAGCGTATTTAATGCTTAACGGTAAGAAGTGACCATAAATATATATTTTGCTATAAAAACTAAAAGGTAACTATAAAAAATAATATTTTAAAAGGGTATTTATTTATAATAAATAAGATGTAAAGCTTTGCTATAGGACACGTATATTATATTTTATATATATATAAAATAGCCTCCTATATATATATAAAATAGCCTCCTATAGCAAAGCTTTACATCTTATTTATTATAAATAAATACCCTTTTAAAATATTATTTTTTATAGTTACCTTTTAGTTTTTATAGCAAAATATATATTTATGGTCACTTCTTACCGTTAAGCATTAAATACGCTGTGTAATATTTTTCTCTCTTACTTTCTGTTCTTTCTCTCACAAAATTACCATATAGTATCCAACTTCTCTCTCCACGATTTCTCTCTCACAACGCCAGTCTCTTCCCCATTCTATATCCACTGATTCATCTCCATTGCCCTCTCAATTTTCAATATTTTTTGCTCCAAAAAGTTGTGGTAAGTGTTAAAGTTGTGAGATTTTCGTTGATATTGTGCTTCTTCTGTTTCTCTTTACTAATTGTTTATAAATAATCATCATTGTTATGCTTTCATCAGAAAACTCGAAATTTCATCTCCAATGGCTGATTCAACAACTCATAAGAGGGTTACCCGAGGTATACCTACCAAAGCACTCAATTTCTAAGGGCATCTTCCGATTTGTAAATCACTCAAGTGGAACATGTATTTGCAGGTTCAACAGCAAATACATACAGCAGAATACAGTTGGCTTGAGAATACAGATGAAAACACTTAGTTGGAATACATAACTAAAACTAGAACAACTAGTGTATTTTAAAAAGTTGTTGAATGAAATAAAATACATCTAAATACAACAGTCAAAAGCACTGTAATAATTATAATTGAGTTTGTTGAGTTATATTAGGAGTCTATCAAGTTAATTGATTCACTTACCGTTTTTAAACAGCTGGAGAGACCTTTTTTCCCGCAAATTTCCGTTACTGTATTCACGAATACAGTTCGCGAATACATATGAATACAGTCTATGTTAGCTGGACTTCTTTTTTTTCCGCCGAGTTTTGCTACTGTATTCATGAATACAGTAGCTTGAATACATCAAATACACTCTATAATAAGTGAAAAGATATCTATAGGAATTAATTAAGTAAATGATAGTTATAGCAAGTTAATAGCCACTAAACAATAGTGGTTTCTGAAAATTTCTCTATATAATATTACTTGCTATTATTTTAGGAACGATTATACAATATCATTTTTCCTGACCCAAAGCAATTCATTGACTGAGAGAAACAGATGAAGTTATGGTCTTGCAACAACTGGAGGCCCATCAAGCGGAAATGGTGCATAGCTAGATTTGACATGGGCCGCAGGGCTGGGTTGGAGCATGCCTCTCTAATGACTGTTTACATGTTGATCAGCAAAAGCCCAATATGATTCGAGTAAAACTTAGAAGAATTGACCTAAATAGCCGTTTATTAAACCGCTTAAATTAAAAATAATTAGTAAATACATTATATATATATATATATATATATAATTGTATAGGATTAGTATATAATTGTATATATACCGGCTAAGAAAGTAAATAATAAATTTGGCCTGCTTTTTTGTAAAGATCCGTAATAATTAGCCTCTAACACAGTAGTTCTAGCAAAATCGTATATACTTAGCCGGAATCCAGATCGACTTTTCATTCGTCAAAACTTTGTGACAAGTCGTCAGAATTTGTGCTCAAGTTATCATCGACAAGTTATTTTTGCAAAGCTTATCTAAAAGGGGTTACTTAAATAATGGCATAAGATCCTAGTTGAGCAAGTCTCCTAAATATTAGTTAACCAACTAATGGGTTAATTAGCACCCTTATGAGTGAACTGACCCAATTTTTTATAATAATACTCCAAGCGTTCTTTAATCAACAAACATCCAATTTTTATAATGAAAGCCACCTAGGCATCTATCTAATTCTGCTCTTGTATGTTGTAACTTTGCCTTTATTTTTCTCCAAAGGTATCTGACAAAATTGTAACAAAGAAGATTAATGAGTTCCATACATAAGAGCAGGGGCGTCAAATGCGCGAGTTGAACTGATTTTAGGCGGTTTAAAATGGGTTGTCAATGAGATGAGCTAGGTCAAGATAAGCTAAAATTTGAGTCACAAACCAACCCGTCAAACTCTTATCAAGTTTAATTAATGTGTGTTGTTTTTTTATAAATTATTTAATTAATATCAAATAAGATTTTTTTTTCTTTTGTGATGATCATATATAACTTATCAAGCAAAAATGAATTATTTTAAAGATATATTCGCAAATGGCTCATGGATCAATTTGGATTAAAAATTAGTCTATCTTTAGATAGGTTGAGAAGGGCTCAGTTAAGATGGGGTACGTTCAACAATGGAAGGTCATTGACAGGACAACATTGGGCGGGTTGAATGAGTTTGAACTTAAATTGCCCCCTCCCCCATACATAAGAGTAACATGATAAATCGAGAAGCCATGATCTGGGCTGGGTTGATGAGAGGTACCCTATATTTGTGTCACATTTTAACCTGTACCCTGTTTTTAAAAATTATTGATTTGGTAGCCAGCTGACAAAAAATCCGTAATAATATGACAATTACACTCCTGATAAAAGATATAAAACTTGCATCACATATTAAGCCTCGAAAACTGTCTACTGTATCCAATCTTGAGGTACCTGAGCTTGAGGATTCTCCCATTACATCAGGAGAAGGTGCTGGACGTGTTTCCCGCTTCAAAGAAGTTGGCAATCTTGAAACTTCTTGGAAAAGAACTAAAAGGAGTAACAGTTCTTATCTATACAATTCAATAACTAGGGGAGATGATCTCATTTTGAATTCTTTGTTCCATTTCTTTAAGAATATATAGTATTACCAACCACTATAAGAATTGAGATGATCGATTTCCCAGTGAATATAAAAAAGTAAACAATTATACGGTATTTACATCAATGTTTGAGAAGTTGTGCAAATATTTGAGCAAATCAACAACTCTAGCTAATATAGCATGAAGTTGTTTCACATTGAAGCTAAAACTTCATGCTAATGCATGCTGAAGTTATTTATCCTACAGTCTACAGTTTTGTTATGAGTTTTATCCGAACTTCAATCTAAACATGCTGAAGTTATTTAGTTCATTTGTTAAAACTTCAGACTAAATATGCTTAAGTTATTTAGTTCATTTGTTAAAATTTCAATCTAAACATGCTGAAGTTATTTAGTTCATTTGCTAAAATTTCAGACTAAATATGCTTAAGTTATTTAGTTTATTTGCTAAAACTTCAGACTAAATATGCTTAAGTTATTTAGTTCATTTGCTAAAATTTCAGACTAAACATGCTTAAGTTTTTTAGTTCATTTGCTAAAACTTTAGACTAAACATGCTTAAATTTTTGTCTTGCAGTATGTAATTTTCTAAAGAGTTTTTGCTAATGCATGCTGAAGTTATTTTGTTCCTTTGCTAAAATTTCATACCAATACATGCTGAAGTTTTGTAACGCAGTTTACAGTTTTGTCCTGAGTTTTATCCGAAATTTCAGTCTAAACAAGCTAAACTTTTTTAGTTTATTTGCTAAAATTTCAGTCTAAACATGCTTAAGTTTTTGTCCTGCAGTTTGTCAATAGTATTTTATTAAAGAAGGCGAAAATCGTCTTTTTAAAATACTTTTAACAAAAAAAATAGGTACGGATACAAACGAAAAAATAAAACGGGTATAAGTTAAAAAGGGGCTGCCAAATAAAGTGCCCCATGCAAATTTTACACACATACACCACTTTGTTGATAAAGGGATAAAAAACTGCACGGTATGTTCCCTAACGGGACTGCTCTTAGCGGAATATCCCCGTTTCTGGTGGTTTTAGAAAAATATTCTCATTTTTTTACTTGAATACTATAGTTCTTCAAACTTTGAAGCTTAAATTTTTGTTTAACTATAAAAATTACTTGAATGTTGATAATTTATGTTTAAATTTTTAGTTCATATATCAATTTAGTGATTTATTATCAATTTTGAACCTTAGAAAGTATTGAAGAAGATGAACTGAGTCTCAATGATTTGGTGTTATTTGACTAAACTAGTGATCGGAGATTATTTATATTGGTATTTGAAAATTTTGATTCAAATTTGAGACTATTTAGAGAAGATTTGGGGTGATTTAATCGAAATTAAAGTTGTAAATTCGAAAAATACTTTGTTAAAACAACAACACTGAAAAATTATGCCAATCACGTAAACTTTGACAACAATTTAACAGACATGTAGAGTAAATATAGCATAAATTCAACTAATCCGGTAGATAAATTCCGTAAGAATAAAATCATGCCAACCTGGTAGATTTTGATCAACAACTTAATAGGTAGGTAAAGTAAATATAGCACAAAATCTACCAATCCGATAGAGAATGCTAAAAGGCAATAATTAAGTATAGGTCAAGGGGCCATTTTTTAAATAGCACCAATTTTGATGACATTCGGCTAATAACAACCCCTTACGAGGCCATTTCTGACGATTATCCACAATTAAGGGAAGAAAATGATGGGCTTCGATTTCTTTAAGACTATTTTTTTTCACAAAATAAGCTCACAAATACTTACGGATCGCCATACTATCTAATGATTTTTACTGTAAGAAAGAAAAAAAAAAGATTAAAAGGTGATAGGAAGGAGAGTTTACAACTTTGGATGAATTCACGAGATAGAAAACGATGTATATCATGATGACATTCAAGCTTTGTTTTTTCCAATATAAATTACCTTGGAATGAAATAAAATATTGTGAAAATCTTTTTGATCCTCCAACTCCATCTTAAAAATCAAACTCCTCCTCTAATATTAAGCAATAAATATTTTGTTTCTTGAAATTCAAATGTATTTCTAAAATACCTATTTTATCCTCAATCTTATCAGCCTTGGTTTATATTTTTTTAAACTTTTTAATATCACGATATTATTTTAATCTGTGTTATGAATTTACCTACAACGATTTTTTTTAAAAAAAAGATAAAAATAATAATAATCAATCATATGTAATTTATTGAAATTGAATAATAAAATAAATGGGAACGATTACAAAAATAGAATAAAAGATCTTATTAATATCAATCAACTAAAAGTTAGTGCAGTAATACAAAAAATAATAAATTAAAAGTAGAGTTAGATTTTATACTAAATTATTAAAAGATCATATATTTATTAGCATTAGTATTGATTTGATTTTGGTTTAGGATTTATTTTAGTTACTAACATTTATGGACTATAAAATTTATTGGAGCATTCAAAAATTATAAGTCCAAGCTTGAAATAATACGTTAATAGATAAAACTGTGAAAAAACTTAAGAAATATTTATAAACTACACTACAATAAATATTTTTATGTATTAAATATCTTTAAAACTTCTATACATAAAATGTCAAGTTGGTTTGGTTGCGGCTTGATTTTGTTTAGTTAAAACAAAACCAAACCAAATATGGTAGGGTTGTTTTTTCCAACACCAAACCAAATCAAACCAAATCATAGTCGAATTTTTTTCTTGGTGTATACGGTCGAAATCGGTCTCGACTATTGCATGACAGATCGGGCTCGGAACACGAGGGGTTGAATATCGACCCCGAGTCTCATTGAACAAGAACACGAGGTCAGAATGTCCGTCCTCGAGAACATCGAGCCCATGATCCCGGAATCGACCCTGACCCCGAATAAGCTCGAGGAAACATTTCCAGTATAACCAACAGAAGACCAAAATAACGGAGGGCCGAAATATCCGTAACCGGTCGGATATTTCGGCGAGAATCTCGGCACGTATCAATAAAGAACCAGTAAATCAGCAAACCATGAGATTTTTACCTTTTATAGAATTATACCTAAAGTAGGACTCCCCTACTATATAAAGGGGTCTGATTACTTGTAACACGCATCCTAAAGCAATATATTATTATTCTCGTCAAGTTCTTGTTACTCTCTTGCTGTTTCTGTTCTGATATCAATAAAAGCATTTTTGGCTCGAGGGTGGCAAACCTTCCAAG
>AWOL01S0041863.1:0-41273 GCA_000715115.1 Nicotiana otophora | reverse complement strand
CATTGCCGGTATAACCAACAGAAGACCGAAATAATAGAGGGCCGAAATATCCGTAACCGGTCGGATATTTCGGCGAGAATCTCGACACGTATCAATAAAGAACCGGCAAATCAGCCAGGAGATTTTTACTTTTTATAGAATTGTACCTAAAGTAGGACTCCCCTACTATATAAATGGGGTCTGATTACTTGTAATACACACTGTAACTCGTATCCCAAAGTAATATATTATTATTAGTTCTTATTATTCTCTTGTCATTCTTTTCTGATATTAATAAAAGCACTTTTGGCTCGAGGGCGGCTAACCTTCTAAGATGAAGATCGTTCAACTTGTATGGTTTACATTTACTTTCCTATTGTTTATTTCAATTTCAATATGATTTATCATTTTGTATCACGCTAGATCACGTATCCTTAAAACCACGTACAAATCTAATTGTTATCCGATTTTAAGGGTAAACAGTTTGACGTCCACAGTGGGGTTAAGGATAATAGTGGTTACTTGATACAAATTTTCATAACACACACTACTTTACGCTTGCTCTTTGAAGTGTCTCTAATTTCAGGCTAAAACACAAAATTTCAGCACCCCTACATGTTGATAACGAGTTCGGTTATCACGGTGAAAATAACAATGTAGCACCCAGTAATAAAGTACCGCCCGCTGATCCCATCAAAATTCTGGTCGCAGATCCAATTGACGATAATTCACATGTGGCTATCGACGCAAACTTGCCAACTTACCCCGAGAATAGCGTCTGTGGTGGAGCCCGATCGGCAACTCAAAATACACAAAATATTGGAGGGGGCAGGATCGGTTTACGGGTGATCTTCGAAATGATGCAGGTTCAACATGCAGCGATAACTTAGTTACAGAAAAATAATCGTGCACCGAGAAGAGTTGAACTCCATCTATCCCGGGAAGTCACCTGTAAGGATGAATCGGTCGCAGAAAGGTCGAATGAACATGAATGGGGGGCTAACCCCGAGATCATAAAGATGCTCGAAGAATTGACAAAACGGATAGAATCAGGGGAGAACAAAATCGAATCTAATGACAAAAAGGTGGAAACCTACAATTCCATGGTAGACCAAATCCTAGGAGCACCACCGATATTGAAAGGCCTGGATTCCAAGAAGTTCGTGCAAAAACCTTTTCCTCCGAACGCGACTCCGAAGCCGATCCCTAAGAAATTTTGTATGCCCGAGATACCTAAGTATAATGTAATGACTGACCCAAATGATCATATATCTTCTTATACATGTGCCATCAAAGGGAATGACTTGGAGGACGATGAGACCGAGTCTGTTCTGCTGAAAATATTTGGAGAGACCCTGTCAAAGGGAGCTATGATATGGTATCACAACTTACCTCCTAATTCTATTGACTCATTTTCTATGCTTGCAGATTCTTTCGTGAAAGCACATGCTGGTGCCATCAAGGTCGATACTAGGAAGTCAGACCTTTTCAAAGTAAAACAGAAAGATAACGAGATGCTTAGAGAGTTCGTATCCCGATTTCAGATGGAAAGGATGGACCTACCGCCGATTGCTGATGATTGGGTTGTTCAAGCTTGCACTTAGGGACTCAATATTCGAAACTCGGTGGCTTCACAACAGTTGAAACAAAACCTGGTAGACTATCCGGCTGTTACTTGGGCCGACGTGCATAACCGGTATCAATCGAAGATTAGAGTGGAAGATAATCAACTCGGGGCCCCTTCAGGGTCTTTTTATCCCGTCAGAAACATCGACAGAGTCAAGAGACATCGATCGTGAACCGAGACCAAACAAGGATCGGTTCCAGTCGTATAATAGAGACCGAAGAAGCAGCAGGTTCGGGCGAAACTCTATGAGAAACGAAAGGAGAAGCGACAGAGGTTATAGCAACCGAGGCCTCATGAGCAAAAATAGCTTCGATAGGCCCCATCGGGCCTAAAAGAGCACTGAGGTTATCAGAATATAACTTTAATATCGACATTGCCACCATTGTATCATATATCGGACGCATCAAGGACACCAAATGGCCTCGCCTGTTACAATCCGATCCGTCCCAGAGGAATCCTAACCAGATGTGTAAATATCACGGCACTCACGGCCACAGAATAGAGGATTGTCGATAATTGAGAGAGGAAGTAGCCCAATTATTCAACAACGGGCATCTTCGAGAATTCCTAAGCGACCGAGCGAAAAATCATTTTAGGAATAGGGATTCTAACAAGCAGAACGAGCAAGAAGAACCTCAACACGTCATTAACATGATTATCGGTGGAGTCGATGTTCCTCAGGGGCCGATATTGAAACGCACCAAAGTATCCATCACAATGGAGAAACGAACTCGAAATTACATATCGGAAGGACCCTTATCTTTCAACGACGAGGACGCGAAAGGAATCGTGCAGCCCCATAATGATGCATTGGTAATAACTGTACTCATAAATAAATCCCAATTTAAACGCGTGTTAATTGACCCAGGTAGCTCCACCAATATCATCCGATCGAGGGTCGTAGAGAAACTTGGTCTACAAGACCAAATCGTGCCTGCAGTCCAATTTCTAAACGGGTTCAACATGGCGTGTGAAACCACTAAGGATGAGATAACGTTACCAGTAAACACCACCGGGACCATCCAGGAAACTAAATTTTAGTGATCGAAGGAGACATGAGGTACAACGCTTTATTCAGAAGGCCATGGATCTACAACATGAGGGTAGTGCCCTCGACACTGCACTAGGCACTGAAATTCCCAACACCTAGCGGAGTTAGAACAGTCCATGGTGAACAACTGACTGCCAAGGAAATGTTCGCAGTCAAGGAGGTGATACCGACATCTACAATCTCAACATCGAAGGATCTGAACCGGATGGTCAAAAACGGGGACAAATAGCAATCACCGACACCAGCCTCGACAGATTCGGACAAACGAGGGGAAGGCGAGGATGATGATTACGGGGTTCCCAGATATTTTATAGCCCCCGATGATTCCGACGCCACTAAATTGACGGTCGAGGAGCTGGAACAAGTCATATTGAGAGAACACTTGCCCAATCTAAATGTATACCTGGGCACAGGGTTAAGCTCCGAGCTCAGGAAAAAACTCATTCAGTTTCTTATAACTAATGAAGATTGTTTCACTTGGTCCCATCTTGATACGACAGGGATCCCACCGGAGATAATCACTCACAAACTAAGCCTGGACCCGAAGTTCCATCCGGTCAAACAGAATATGAGGCCCCAGTCCGAGATCAAACATGCTTTTATCAAGGACGAGGCATCTAAACTCCTTAAAATAGGGTCTATTCGGGAAGTTAAATACCCGGATTAGTTAGCAAACATAGTGGTAGTCCCTAAAAAGGGGAATAAATTAAGAATGTGTGTAGACTATAAGGATTTGAACAAGGCGTGTCCCAAGGACTCTTTTCTTCTGCCCAACATCAATCACATGATCGGTGCTACGGCCGGCCATGAGATCCTCAGTTTTCTCGATGTCTATTTCGGGTACAAAAAAATACGGATGGACTTAGATGATCAGGAAAAAACCTCTTTCATCATAAAGTACGGCATGTAATGCTATAACATGATGCCATTCAGATTAAAACATGTCGGAGCCACTTATCAACGCCTAATAAATCGAATGTTCGAGGAACAAATAGGAAATCAATGGAAGTTTACATTGACGACATGTTGGTTATGTCCCTGCGAGAAGATGACCATTTGAAATATTTGTAGGAAACCTTCAGCATATTGATGCAGTGCAATATGAAGCTGAACCCAAAAAAATATGCATTTGGAGTTGGGTCGGGTAAATTCCTCGAATTCATGGTATCCAGCCGGGGAATAGAGATCAACCCCGACAAAATCAAAGCCATCAAAGATATCACGGTCGTGGACAATGTGAAGTTCGTGCAAAGACTAACCAGATGCATAGCTGCTCTTGGACTATTCATTTCGAGGTCATCCGATAAGAGCCACCGATTCTTCGCACTATTGAAGAAGAAGAAGAATAACTTCTTATGGTCCCCGGAATGCCAACGAGCTTTGGAGGAACTCAAACGGTACTTATCGAGCCCACCGTTGCTTTACACATCGAAGGCAGACGAATAACTATACTTGTACTTGGCAATTTTGGAGATAGCGGTAAGTGGAGTCTAGGTCCGGGAAAAGCAAGGTATGCAATTTCCAATTTACTATATTAGCAGGACCCTAGGTAAGGCTGAAACTAGGTACCCTCACCTAGAAAAACCGGCGCTCGCTTTGCTAACCTCCTCTAGGAAGTTAAAACCATACTTCCAGTGTCGTCCCATATATGTCGTAACTACTTACCCGCTGAGGAAAGTTATACCTAAGCACGAGCTCTCGGGCCGGTTGGCCAAATGGACCGTGGAAATAAGTGGGTACGATATTGAATACCGACCCCGGACCACCATTAAGTCTCAAATCTTGGTAGAATTTGTGGCCAACTTTACGCCGACCCTATTACCAGAGGTCGAAAGAGAGTTATTAATTAACTTAGGGACCTTCTCGGGAATCTAGACCCTCTTTACGGATGGCGCCTCAAACACAAAAGGGTCTGGAATTGGCATTGTATTGAAGCCACCAACATGCAATATAGTTAGACAATCTATTAAGACTGTGAAATTGACTAACAACGAGGCCGAATATGAGGCCATGATTGCAGGCCTTGAACTAGCCAAAAACTCGGGGGCAGAAATGATCGAAGCCAAGTGCGACTCCCTCCTTGTGTCAAACCAAGTTAATGGAACATTCGGGGTCAGAGAAGAACAAATGCAAAGATACTTGGACAAGTTGCAGGTAATATTACATCGGTTCAAAGAATGGACTTTGTAACACGTACCTCGGGATGAAAATAGTGAGGTCGATTCCCTCGCTAACTTAGGGTCATCGGTCGAAGACGACGAGTTCAATTCGGGGGCAGTCGTACAACTTATGAGATCGGTGGTGGAAGAAGACCATGCCGAGATCAACTCGACGAGCCTAACTTGGGATTGGAGAAATAAATATGTAGAATATCTTAGGACCAGAAAATTGCCTTAGATCCAAAAACATCGAGGGCCTTGTGTACAAAGGCAGCCCGCTTTAGCCTGTCCAAAGATGGAACCCTGTTCAGAAGAGCATTCGATGGCCCACTTGCAATATATCTAGGGCCAGGAGATACTGAGTACGTTTTAAGGGAAATCCACGAAGGTACCTGTGGAAATCATTCGGGCGCCGAATCGTTGGTTCAAAAAATAATCAGAGCAGGTTATTACTGGATCG
The DNA here is from genome assembly GCA_000715115.1 of Nicotiana otophora. NCBI lineage: Eukaryota > Viridiplantae > Streptophyta > Magnoliopsida > Solanales > Solanaceae > Nicotiana > Nicotiana otophora. Next base: position 35,997 of record AWOL01S0041863.1, on the reverse strand, counting down.
ATATGGAAAAAGACACGAAGGAGTTCGTACAAAAATGTGATGAATGTCAAAGACACACTCCGATGATTTATCAGCCCGGGGAGCTACTGCATTCAATTTTGTCACCATGGCCAATCATGAAGTGGGGAATGGATATTGTTGGCCCCCTTCTATGGGCTCTCGAAAAGGCTCAATTCATAATATTTATGATTGACTATTTTTCTAAGTAGGTGGAAGCCTAGGCATACCAAAAGTTCAGGGAGAAAGAAGTCATCGACTTCATTTGGAATCATATCATATGTCGATTCGAAATGACGGCCGAGATCGTATGCGACAACAGGAAACAGTTCATCGGCAGCAAGGTAAGCAAGTTTTTCGAGGAACATAATATCAAAAGGATCCTATCAACACCCTACCAACCTAGTGGGAACGGGCAAGCAGAATCGATCAACAAAACCATACTCCAAAACCTCTGAAAGAGGTTAACTGACGCCAAAGGAAGATGGAAGGAAATCCTTCCCGAAGTCTTATGGGCATACCGAACGACCTCGAAGTCCAGCACCAGGGCTACCATATTCTCACTAGTCCATGGCACCGAAGCTCTAATATCGGTCGAAGTTAGAGAACCAAGTCTAGGGTTCTGATATTGTAAGCCCCGTTAAAAATTTTCTAATGATTTAAGATTTTAAAGTGCACCAGTGGTAGTTGGGTATAACGTATTTGAGTATTAAAGCATACCTATGGGATAGAGACATATCATTTTGAAATGATAATATATGTCTAAGGTGTGTTGGAACATACTAAGGAGTTTTGTGAATGGCAAGAACTAGTGTGGAACAAGTTGGATACATTAAGTGGAAAGGATGTTTCAATTGGCACAAGACCCGACTTCAAATGAATATTACTCCATAAATATATAGATCTAGGAGGTGAACTACCTATAAAATTAAAGCCCTTTGAGTCTAGTTTCCAATGCATCAAACTGTTTGTCATTTGGATATTTCTACAGAAAGTATGGCCATTTTACCAGACCTATGCCATATGCGCAGCCAGATGCGCGACTACGCATATTAGAGGGTATTTTGCCTCAGGTGCGCGACCAGATGTGCGGTCACTTGCCCAGGTGCGCGACCGCGTATGTAGGAACCCATTAAATACCCTCAAGGCTGGGTTTAAATTCTTCATTACTAATGAACCTAAAGTTGTGATTTCCGGGATATTCTATTTGTTGATATTTATGATGATGATCCATGAAATGAAAGAAATGAAAGGGTGGAATATGAAATATGACCACAGTTCCATGAAGGATAAATCATATGTATGGCCAAGAGAGCCAATGAAATAATGATATTGTAAGTGGTTACAAATATCAATGAGGCTATATACGGCATGAAAAGTTATGAGGTTAATGCATTTGTATTGATGTTTCCTTTGTATGCAAATCAAAAATATTTTTGGGAGTATCGATAGTCACCGAGGAAGAGTAGGTTGAAATAACCTAACCCCGAAACTACACGTGCCGGTATAGGTGTGGATTGTGATTATTCCCCTTATTTGGGATGAGATTGATGTGATAAAATTATTCCCCTTATTTGGGATGAGATTGATGTGATAAAATTATTTCCCTTAATTGGGATGAGATGATTGATAGAAAAGGATGATGTCGATCCATACAACATTGTGGTGAGATGGCCTAGCCGATCGGGTCATGATCGGACGCCATGCCGCAAACTTGGTGGTGATTGTTCTGAAAATTATAATTGAAATTGTGATTGTGGTTGATGTATCAGATGAGATGGCCTAGCCGATCATGTCGTGATCATACTCCATGCCAAAAGTACGGTGGTATTGGTATTGTAAACGATGGTATTGTGAACAATGGTATATTGATGATAAAAATCTCCCAACCAAAAATAATATTATCTTCGTATTTTAGAAATTATTATGTTTTAACTTGGCATTTGGATATCATTCATTGTGACTTGCTGTTTCTATGATTTCCCTTTCTTATATTGGCATTCTATTTTGAAAGTGGACAGTCAACTTTACATACAAGTACTATTTCATATGTACTAACATCCCTTTTGCCGGGGGCGCTGCATCTTCAATGGATGTAGGTGGTTCATCAACGGGAAGCTTTGGTCCTCGTTAGCAGTCACTTTCTATTCAGCAGATTTTGGTGAGCCCTACTCTCATCCTGGCCTGATGTCATTTGAGTTGTACATTGTGTTTTAAGATAGTGTGGGGGCCTTGCCGGCACTTCCATACTACTCTTCGATTATACTTAGAGGCTCCGTAGATAGGTTATGGGTGATGTTTGATATTGGGAATTGAACTATATGTGTTGGTATTTTGTTAAACATGTTTTTCATTATATCTATAAACTTGTAATAATTTGGAAATTATGAATGAAGCTGCTAATGGAAATGAAATGGGAGTTGTTAATAAAATATTTTCAGTGCTTGATTAATAGAGTGCATCTCCTCTTTATTTATGGATGAGTTTGGGTAGAAGAAAATCTAACACGCTTTCTCGGCCGGGTTCACTCGGTTGAGCGCCGGCAGCGCTCCCCGAGTTTGGGACGTGACAAACTTGGTATCGGAGCCTAAGGTTTTAAAGTGTCCTAGGATGTCTCGGAGCCGTGTCTAGTAGATTCTTTCTTATTAGTGTGTTGTCGATCACATCTATAATGAGGAGGTTAATTGGGATTTAGGAATTTCACACTTCTTTGATACTCCAGATCGTGCGATAGAGCTCAAGATAGAAACTAAATTTCTCGTCATGTCTCATTTTCCATATGAGTAACCCACGGGTTTAGGGCAACAATGAGGGAATAAAAGAACCAGTTGCTAGGGAAAGTGTCCTTGTTCCTATTAATGTTACCGCACCACCGGATTATGTGGTGAGAGCACCTAAGAAATGAACGAGGATTGTTGGCACCAATAAGCCAGAATGTTTGATATGTAAGAATCGCCACTCAGGTTCATGTTGGATGATTCTTAAAATATGTTATGGTTGTGGAAAGACAGGGCACAAGAAGAACAAATGCCCTTAGGTTGGATATACCCATCCTGGTCTGCCCAATATGCGAACGGGAACATGTTACATCATGTTGTAAGTATGCTCAGAAGCGTGTTAGGGGTGGTAGATTTAGAAAATTCCAAAAGTCCATACAACGAGCTATTGCAGAGATTGTTAATCCCATCACGGGTTCCTAAAGGAAGGATACGGGGAATGTTTATGATGTATGCAAAAAGGGTAAATATCAGGTCAGTGGGGCGAGTCAGTTTAACGGACCTCATCCTTGTTGTGTGAAGTATAAGAGATGTCATTCAGGGGTATGTCACTATGGTACCAATGTATGTTATGGATGTGGATTCGAGGGACATCAGTTAAGGTACTGTCCTGTCAACCTAAAGTCATCAAGTAAGTCACTCCTTAGTACATCATTATCAACACGCATAATTTTTCCTTGTTGTATATATACATCCATATTGAAGATCCTTCATAAACACGGTCTTAACAAGACGCTGAATCACAAAACATTGCATGTACTTACTTTCTACACAAAACGCATTATTCATGAAGCCACTCTATCATAAATTCTCTTATTTACAACCTCTTGAGGAATTGAGTTCTATAATGATTTCCTTGGAATGAGTTATAACCCTAGGTTAATACTTTCCATTGCTTCCCTAAATTCTCAACAAGGGACTATACCTGATTAATTTCTTACAAGAACCTTTTGATTCAAATGGATAATATCTGCTCACTTATGCTTATGCATGCACCATCATAAAGTTTACCTATGTGGTATCAAATCCAATGTATAACGGCCTAGTGTAGAGATCCTTCTTGAGCCACTCTTTTTCTCTCCGGTGTATGTGGATCCTATGGTTTGAACAATCATTTCACTCCTTTGTGAATATTATCATGAATCCTTTTCACTGTCTAGTAACATGAGAGCATATCTCAGCACCTATCATATGTGTAAATGTCAATTGAAAGGGGTCACTTGTCCGTATAAAAGTTTCTGGGAAATTTGAGATTTTTACAAATTCGTCACATGAAGATCTTTTTGGTTGCCCATCTCAGTATGACTTTCATGTCCACTTAGATCATGCCTCAGTGAGTAACTCACTTTGTTCCTAGTATTGTAATTGCCCATGAAGTGGCCTAATATTGCAGCTTGAGAGCTGTTATGGCAAAAAACATGTCTAGCTCAGATCAAAGTATTCATTATCTCTAACTAATACATGCTTTCATCCCAACATTAAGATGTCCTAGATACATAGTTTCACTCATGTGTGGTTGAAATTTAAGCAGCCTTACATCGACTTTTCCTCCCCACTTCAGGTGGATGTTTCAGATTCTGGCACATATGATGAACATATGGATTTAAAAGACAAGTTTGTTGTATCTCTAGTCCTCTCATATAGGATCAGCTATTGTGAAGGGTTAAGATGTCAGAATGATAATAATCTCACAGGTGTTCAACTTCGTTTTTCATCCTTATGGGCTTGTGGCATATCTATTCCTTGTCTTAGTTATTGGTAAGAGTGTAATGCAACTATATGTATTTTGAAACCCATATCACATTCATGGTGCTAGAATATTCTCATTTCGAGATAAACTGATTTTCCCTACATTCCAAGAGGCGACTTGTATCACGTACTTGGTTATTTCTCTTTGAGGCCTACTATTGCCGAACAAGGAACATATGGAATGAAACAATTATTGATGTCCTTTTCATGACTCTTAGTTTTCCAAGAATAACTGACACTAATGTATTTATCCTCCCGACCATGCCTCCCATATGTCACATGTCTAAAATGACTCATTTCTTTTAAATCTCAGAATCATGAACATGGTCCCTACATTATCAATGCCTACTAGGCAACTTTATGCCTCATTTGTCGAATCAATGATGTCATCATAATGAGTAACCATGTCAGCACTATTAGTAGTAACCTTCATGTCTCTTAGGATATAACCTCGTGAAATGCCCTCCTTGGCACATTGATGGAATCTTGAAAAATTCCAGCCCAATCTCGGACCTCGTTGTTACTATTTATAGTAACCTATGGGGGTTGAAGGTTCGAACATGTCAAAGAAGAAGCATTATCCAGTGATCAAATATATTGGATATGAAGTTTTATGGTAATATTCAAGCTAGCACATCTTAGAGTAATTGTTGGAGGTCACCAAAGGTTTAGTTTGTGTGTTCGGCGTAGGGATTTAGAGTTGAAGAAAGTGAACGGGTTATTCTTAAAATTTTCTTTATGAATATATTGGGTGAATTGTTAAGGAAGGTAAAGTATATGTAGTCACGTTAGGCCTTATGAAATATTAAAGGAAATAGGCCAAACTATGAGTATGATGTCTTCCCATCGTTGTCCTCCATGCACCCGATGCATCATGTATCTAGGTTCCAGAATATTATTAGAAATCCTTTGCCTATCATTCCGGTAGAAACTATTGAAGGTGAAGTTAATGGGTAATTGACTTATAAGAGGTACATAGTTGTCATCCCTATTAGATAAGTCCGAAAATTGAGATCTGCCTCCATCAAAGTAAAGGAAGTATTCTCACTTGCCTGTACAACCAAATGGCTGTGGTTCAAAAGGGTATTTGTTATGTGTTTAAATTTAAATATGTGCAACTCATGTCTAGATACCACTTCTGTTAATGTAATGCCCTTAATGTTGAGATCAGTGTTGTTGACATATACTGTGATGCTTTGTTGAGTTATGAATATGTTGTTAGGGTAGTTTTGGGATTCTCTGACATGTGGATAGGCCCCAATTACAAGGGAGACTGTTCCAAAAGTTCTAATCTTTTTTGGAGTTAGTCAAATTTGATGGCTTGAAATGTTTGAAAGAAGAGTCGAGTAATGTTAGGTGTTCAGGGAGGACTCTACTCCTCATTCAAGGACGAATGATCCTAAGCAGAGAAGAATGTAAGGCCCCGTTAAAAATTTCTTAATGATTTAAGATTTTAAAGTGCGCTAGCGGTAGTTGGAAATAACGTATTTGATTATAAAAGGAGACCTATGGGATAGAGCCATATCATTTTGAAATGATAATGTATGTCTAAGGTATGTTGGAACATACTAAGGAGTTTTGTGAATGTTAAGAACTTGTGTGGAACAAGTTGGATACATTAAGTGGAAAGGATGTTTCAATTGGCACAAGACCCGACTTCACATTAAGTGGAAAGGATATTTTAATTGGTAAAAAACCCGACTTCAAATGAATATAACTCCCTCAATATATAGACTTAGGAGTTTATCTAACTATCAAATTAAAGACCTTTGAGCCTAGTTTCCAACGCATCAAACCGTTCATCATTTGGATATTTCTACAGAAAGTTATGTCCATTTTACCGGACATATGCCATATGCGCGCTCAGATGTGCAGCCGCACATATTAGAGGGTATTATGCCTCAGGTGCGTGTCCAGATGCGCAGTCACTTGCCAAGGTGCGTGACCGCGTACGTAGGAACCCATTAAATACCCCCAAGGTCGGGTAGATAGAGGGGTTAAGCATTTCTTCAAGACTAGGGCTTTCTCTCCATCACCTATCCGGCCAAGGTTTCCAATATACACCTAAGGTGAGTTTTGAAGTGTGTTTTTATGATGATTTCACTTCTCAATCACTAGTTACAACAAGGTTTTGATTGGATTCTATAGGATTTCTTCAAAATCTCAAGAACACCCCAAAAGTTATCTTTCAAGATTTGGTCTACAATAGGTATGTCTACTACCTCTAACTGATATATGGTGATTATTTATGTATGAACTATATTTTTTAACTTAGGGTATGGTGATTGGAAGCTATTAGTTTCCAATTTAAATACATAACCATTGTAGAGATTGAAAGGTGATTATTTGATGGAATTTTGTTGGTTGGGTGTGGATGGATGGTCATATATGTGATGTTGGAAGTTAATAATTGTTTAAGAATGATGGTGGGATAAATTGTTGGTAAATAGTAGTAGTTGGATGAACTAATTCTACGGTTAAGAGATGTAGAGATTCATGCCTACTAGGTATTTGATAAAGTGCCCAAATGGCCTAAATTATGGAATTTGTTACTAATATTGGTTCCATTGGATGTTGTTATTGTAGATTGAAGTTGCTTAGTATAGTAGATCATTGTAGTATCATTAAGAGACGAATTTGAGGTATGTTGGCTAAACTACTCTTTTAGAAATGAATTCCATGATGTTCCCGTAAGTTTTAAGTATGGTTGGCTCAAGTTCCTTATTCCCATGTTCCGAGTTGTTCCCAATAAATTCGATTATTCGGAGTAAGCAAAGTGTCGAAAGATGTATGTATTCAAAATGTGTTTCGAATGTTCCTATCATATTATGTTATCCTTCAGGAATGTGTTCAAGAATGATATGTGTATTAAAATGTTATGGCTTTGAGTCGTGTTTCAAATGAAAGCTAGTATGCCAACTTGTGTGAGAAAAACTCGATATGCTTAAGACTCTTAGTTACTCATATGTGTACCTGAAGTATTGATTGAAAATGCCTTATTATTGATAATCTATAAAGATGCTCAAAAGTGAAATAAGTGAGTTGAAGATATAAAGTGTGGCCACTGTGCCAAGAACGAAAGCTATACTTGTGGCTAGAGGTGCCAATGAAATGAGATGGTGTGAGAAAGATTATGAAATGAGCCTCAACTGTTCCAAAATTACTTCAAAAGTAGATTTGCCTAAAAGCTTATGTCCTCAAGCCATGCCTCAATGTGGCTGTTTTAACTAATGCTATGCTTTGTGAGTATTTTTCATGTGTTTTGCGTTCTTACATATTTGTGAGTGGAAATTGTGTATTGCCCTTTTTGGGAAAAAGTATATCAAGAATAAATGATGTGTTACTCGTTTATGATTTTAACTTGTGCTTCGATTGCCAATCATTTTACTCAACTTCTTGTAAAGAAATCAATTGTGTTTAAAGTCTTCATTACTAATGAACCTAAAGTTGTGATTTTTGGGATATTCTATTTATTGATATTTATGATGATGATCCATGAAATGAAAGAAATGAAAGGGTGAAATATGAAATACGGCTATTGTGCCATGAATGATGAATCATATGTATGGCCAAGAGAGCCAATGAAATAATGATGTTGTAAGTGATTAAAAATACCAATGAGGCTATATACGCTATAAAACGTTATGAGGTTAATGCATTTGTATTGATGTTTCCTTTGTATGTAAATCAAAAATATTTTTGGGAGTATCAATAGTCAACGAGGAAGGGTAGGTTGAAATAACCTAACCCCGAAAGTAAACATGCCAGTATAGGAGTGGATTATGATTATTTCCCTTATTTGGGATGAGATTGATGTGATAAAATTATTCCCCTTATTTGGGATGAGATTGATGTGATAAAATTATTCCCCTTAATTGGGATGAGATGATTGATAGAAAAGGATGATGTCGATCCCCACGACATTGTGGTCAGATGGCCTAGCCGATCGAGTCGTGATCGGACGCCATGCCGCACACATGGTGGTGATTGTGCTGGAAATTATAATTGAAATTGTGATTGTGGTTGATGTCTCAGATGAGATGGCCTAGCCGATCGGGTCGTGATCGGACTCCGTGCTAAAAATACGGTGGTGTTGGTATTGTGAACAATGATCCCAACCAAAAATAATATTATCTTCATATTTTGGAAATTATTGTGTTTTAACTTGGCATTTGGATATCATTGATTGTGACTTGCTATTGCTATGATTTACCATTTCTTATATTGACATTCTATTTTGAAAATGGAAAGTTAGCTTTACATACTAATACTATTCCATATGTACTAACATCTCCTTTTGCCACGGGCGCTGCATCTTCATCATCAGCGGGCAACTTTGGTCCTCGTTAGCAGTTACTCTCTATTCAGCAGGTTTTTGTGAGCCCTACTCTATTTCGGGCCTGATGTCATTTGAGTTGTATATTGTCTTTTAAGGTATAGTCGGGGCCTTGTTGCCGGCACTTCCATACTACTTTTTGATTGTACTTAAAGGCTCCGTATACATGTTATGGGTGGTGTTTGATGTTGGGAATTGAACTAGATCTGTTGGTATTTTGGCAAACATGTTTTTCATTATATTTATAAGCATGTAATAATTTGGAAATTATGAATGAAACTGCTAATGGAAATGAAATGGGAGTTGTTAATGAAATATTTTCAGTGCTTGATTAATGGAGTGCATCTCCTCTTTATTCATGGATGAGTTTGGGTAGAATAAAGTCTAATAGGCTTGCTCGACCGGGTTCACTCGGTTGAGCGCCGGTTGCGCTCCCCGAGTTTGGGGCGTAACAGATATGCAACCAAGGAATTAAACGACGAGGCTATGAACACGAGCCTAAATCTACTGGATGAAAGGCATGAAGTAGCCCTTGTCCGATTGGCCGCCCAAAAGCAGCGGATCGAAAGGTATTACAATCGACGGGCCAACCTTCGACAGTTCAGTGTCGGGGACTTGGTACTAAGGAAGGTTACACTAAACACCCGAAACCCGAACGAGGGGAAGTTGGATCCAAACTGGGAAGGCCCTTATCAGATTATTGAGATCACCGGTAAAGGATCATACAAACTAGGAACGATGAACGGTGAGAAACTATCGAACAATTGGAACATAGCTCACTTGAAGAGATACTATTGCTAAGGTACGACCCCATTCATTTCCTTTTATACATCTATTCCGAGCTAACATTTGCAGGCAATCATCGAAGAACAATACAATTTGTAGGTCTGAAAGTACGCGTTGCACTCTTCTTCTCTTGAACCGATTTTGTCCCAAATGAGTTTTACGGCAAGGTTTTTAATGAGGAAATAAGTAAATCGTGCTAACTTAGAATTGAAGGACCGCTACAAACCGGTGACAAAGATCACAACAGCATTCGAGGCCTCTCTTCGATCAGCCCCGAGCACTAGGGGCATTACCCTCAGATAATAACTTTCGCAAGGAAGAAAACTTTATGATTCAATGGTCTCGGCTCGATCGATAGGATTTACTGTAAGGGTCAAACAGTCACATGAACTGTACCTGCGTAGAGTACTCGAGCCCTAGCACAAAACTTGGACACATGTGTAACTATCACGCATAAGAATAAAATTTCTACCTTGCGGATAAATATCTTGTTCTTTAAGAATTTTTCTTTTTTCTTTTAAGAAATTCCTTACATTCGATCCCCTAAAGGTATTGAGCCCAAAGGCCGCCGTTATCTGGATTCAAAGATCACTCCCAATCGGAGGTTGCCGTCCGAAAACAAACTCGGACGGCTCAGATTATCGGAGCTCGGGGGCACAAAGCCTATTTGGTGTTGCTCGAATTAAAAGGCTTCGGACATTCCGGGATATCGAAACCCGAGGGAACAAAGCATATTTGGCATTGCACGAACTCCAAAAAGCTACGGCTAACCCCGTTCGGGGATCGTTATCTAAGGTAAGTCCGAATAACTCGAGGTGACAAACCTATTTGGGAAACACCCAAACCAAAAAGGCTACGACTATACTAAAACGGCTCGGAGACCTCCGAGACCCGTAACAAAAAATAAGGCCTTCAAAATTTCATAACCGGTTCTAGAGGCTACCCTCGGCAAACTATAATCTAAACTACTTTGGAAAAAAGTTTCCGGTAATACCGAACCCCCACGATGCCTTAAAATAAAATAGTATTGAAGGCAAGGTTTGTTCGAACCTCCGAACGTAACTTAACTATTTCATGCTAAGGCATTTCGATCTTTGCAAATATAAGTAATAAAGCAAAGGGAAAATTCAAAAGTTGTTGAAGGAAAAAAGTCTTATATACATATCAAAAATTCTTTTTACAATGGCCAAACAACCCCGATGCAAAAGTTTACAAAGGCCGAACGGCCTCAACAAAAAGGTAATACAAAAATAAAAGCATCTAAAAGGTCCTAACTGGTATATTCTTCGCCGGGGGCCGCATCATCACCTTCGGGGTGGACTCGCCCAAATCTTCAGACTCCTCAGAATCTTCCTCCTCGAGATAGGCCAGCTTCCTGGCATTGGCTTCGAGCACTTTGGCATTCTCGATCTCAGTTGATAAATCAAAACCCCGAGCGTGAACTTCCTCTAGGGCCTCCTTTCGGGATTTCTACTTCATATTCTCAACTATATTTTTTACAAGGTCATAAGCCGCCTCGGCATCGACCTTGTACTGGGCCACCATTTCATCAGCTTCGTCTTTGATCACAACGACCTCTGACTTAGCCGTTTTAAGCTCATTGTCCAGACTTTCTCGATCTGAGATAGTCAAACCTAACCGGGATTGGAGCTCCTCAACCATTTTAGTCTAAACCTTAGCCCTCTCCTTTGCTGCTCTAAGATGGATTTCAGCCGAAGTTAGTTGTGCCTGAACAACCTCTTTTTCCTAGGCCAGGTGATCCATTCAGCCTCTCTATTCATCGGTCTCAGCTTTGACTATATCTATTTCAGCTCGAAGATGGTCAATCCGATCGAGTTTTTTCTGGACATGTGGATTTTGACCATCAGTCACAAAATCAAATTTATCGCCACTAACCTAAAAAACTTTTACCTGCTCGACCAAATCAGTATGTTCCTTACGAGCAACTTCCAGCTCGGCACAGAGGTTCTTGACATTCCCTTCGAATTTCTCGCTAAGAAGTTTAAAGGTGTCTCTCTTCTCAGTGAGCTCACGAACTTCAGCTTTGAGTTGTTTTAGCTCGTCCAAGTACATTAAAAAGGTCTCGTGATGAAGCACCGAGGCCTATGAGCACGAAGAGAAACACTAAGTTATCTACGAAATAATCTAAGTGTAAATCAAAAAATCACTTAGGAAAACATGAAGTTACCTGCTTCAGTGCCTGTTGTGCTTCGTTGAAAAGGCAGGGTGCATCCACCTCGATTATCTTGTCTTGATCATCCTCGGTCACCAAACGCCAAAGATAACTGATCACCCCTACGGGGGGCAGAGAGGACTCGGGCATCCTCCGGAAGGGCGATAACAATGGATCGCTTCCGATCGGTATTAGCACTTGGGGCAGGGAATTGATTGACCAATTTTGGGATCAAGGAAGGCCCGCTTGCTTCAGAGGGTGAGCTTCTCCTCGGTATCTCTAAATTGCCAAATTCGGTGGCGTCTTCCCGTGATGACCCTATAGGTCATCTTATGGTTTAGAACCTAATTCTGCACTTTGAAGCCTTAAATACCTTATTTTAGCTTTTCTCAATTTATGTGCGCAGTCTGGGTATTTTTCCAGAAAAGCTTTTATGTTAAAAAGTGAGAAAATATGAAATGTTTGCCTTAAAATCTATTTGAGTTGACTTTGGTCAATATTTTGAGCAAATAGACCCGCATTCATGTTTTGACGGTCCTGGTGGGTCCGTATTATGATTTGAACTTGGGCGTATGCCCGGAATCGAATTCGGAAGTCGCTAGCTCGAGTTATCACACTTTGTTAAAATTTGAAAGTTAAAGGCTTAATGATTTTGAAATATTTGACCAATATTTGATTTTTTAGATATCGGGTCCGTATTTTGGTTCTGGAACCCGGTATAGGTTCATTACTATATATATGACTTGTCTGTCAAATTTGTCGAGAAACAGAGTTGGTTTGACGAGATTCAGACGTCCGATTGTGAAAATAGAAGTTTCAAAGTTTTCTTGAAAATTTCCTTTGATTTGATGCTAAATTCGTAGTTCTAGGTATTATTTTGGTGATTTGATCGCGTGAGCAAGTTCGTATGATGGTTTTAGACCTGTGTGCATAATTGGTTTAGAGCCCCGAGGGCTCGGGTGAGTTTCGGATAGGCTACGAAGTGGATTGGACTTAGAAAATATTGTTGGTGTGTCTCAGTTCTAGTGCAGGCCTATGATCTCATATTTGCGAGGTCAGGCCTTGCATTTGTGAAGAGACCCAGTTGCGCATTTGCGACCAGGTCTTCACTTTTGCGATGGGGACTGGGGGGAGCTACTTCGCATTTGCGTTCAATGGGTCGCATTTGCGATCAGGCCAGTTTGCATTTGCGAACAATTTATCGCATTTGCGATGGAAGCATAGATGTGAAGATCTTCGCATTTGCGATTGATTCTTCGCATTTGCGGGGTTCGCATTTGCGAACCCCAGGTCGCAAATGCGACATCTGCAACTGATCAAAATGGGACTTAGATGGGATTTTGGTTCATTCTCTCAAATTTTCAAAACAAGAAACCCTAGAGGCGATTTTTCAAAGAACATTTCTTCCCCAAATCATTGTTAAGTGATTCCAAACTAGTTTCTCTCAATCTTTCACTATAATTTCTATGATTTCAACCAAAAATCTCGTGTTTTTATGGTGGAAATTAGGGGTTTTGGGTAGAATTAGGAATTTTTGTAAAATGGGGATTTAGACCTCAAATTGAGGTCGGATTCCAAAACCAATTACATAACTAGACTCGTGAGTGAATGAGTGTTCATATTTTGTAACTTTTACCCAATTCCGAGACGTGGGCCCGAGGAGGCTTTTTGGGGTGATTTTCTAATTTCTTGCTTTAGCTTTGATTTCATTAATTAGATTAGTTTCTTATAGTTGTATTTATGGTATGTAATTGATTCTGGCTAGATTTAGGCCATTCAGAGTCGGATATTAATGGAAAAGGCATTGTTACCGATTGATTGAGCTTGGCTCGAGGTAAGTGACTTGCCTAACCTTGTGTGGGGGAAATCCCCTTAGGATTTGGTACTGTTGTGATATGTGAGCGTCGTGTACGTGAGGTGATGAGTATGTGCACGGGCTATTTGTATTAAAACCCGATTTATTTTATTGAGTAGCAACCTGTTTTTCCTTTAATTTGAGTTATACTGTTTAAATGAGTATTAGTCTGTTTTCATTCTTAATTGAGCTATTCCAATGTGTGTAGTTATCCTGTTTAGTCTAATATCCCATGTCTACGTGCTTTAACTGCTTATTTGAACTCTGTTAAGCATGCCTAGTTGATTTCCTACTTTTCCTTGTTCGTTATCAGTATAACTGTAGAAATCTTGTTGTTAACTATTGTATTTATCGGTTTGAGCTGTGTGTTTACTTTTGAGACTACAAGGCGATTCTTCGGGAGTTATCCCTACACAATTACTTTTGAGACTACGAGGTGGTACCTCGGGAGTTTTCCCTACACATTTACTTTTGAGACTACGAGGCGGTACCTCGGGAGCTCTCCCTATATATTTACTTTTGAGACTACAAGGCGGCACCTCGAGAGTTCTCCCTGTACATTTACTTTTGAGACTACGAGGTGGTACCTCGGGAGTTTTCCCTACACATTTACTTTTGAGACTACGAGGCGGTACCTCGGGAGCTCTCCCTATATATTTACTTTTGAGACTACAAGGCGGCACCTCGAGAGTTCTCCCTGTACATTTACTTTTGAGACTACGAGGTGGTACCTCGGGAGATCTCTTTGCTTATTTACTGTGAGACTACGAGACGGTATCTCGAGAGATCCCCTGCGCTCACTAGGGTTGTGCAGACTCCGGAGGGGCTCCTTTCAGTCCAAGCGCTATATCCGCATGGACAACTCACATGCTGCACGGACAACTCATGTGCTATAATATCAATATATGGAACCGCACGGACAACTCACATGCCATAGTATCAATATGTGGAACCGCACGGACAACTCACGTGCCATAGTATCAATACCTCATAGACAGGCCCTCGGCCTCACTCAGTCATCAACCTCTCTAATCTGTCGGGCTCTCGAAAATCACAAAGATCGGCCCAAACAAAGATAACATAGTGTATCAATAAGAATCAAGAAGAGGCTGAGATATGATACACAAGTAAAACCATGACTGAGTACGAGACAAAAATCAGGAAGTAACTCAACAAGTACGCGGCCTCTGCAGGTCCCAACAGTACCACCATCACATAGCCTAAGCATGATTTCTAACATAATTTGCAGTCAAATTTCTATAACACAGGGAGAGCATATAGCTAGCAACAAGTTATTCAACTTTACAGTTTCACGGAATGGACCAAGTCCCATTTCCTACGGTGCACACCCATATGCCGTCACCTAGCATGTACGTTACCTCCAAAATACTCACATAATCCAATAATCTAGGGGTTTTATACCCTAAGGACCAGATTTAAATATGTTACTTACCTCAAACCGCACAAAATCCTACTCCGCAATGCCTTGCCTCTCGAATCAATCTCCAAACACTCTGAATCTAGCCACAAGCAGTACGGTATAATTAATATAGGCTAAAAGAACTAATTCTATAAGTAAAACACGAAATTATAAGTCAAAATCTGAAATCGGCTCAAACACGCCCCCTCGGGCCCACGTCTCGAAATCCGATAAAAGTTATAAAACCCAAAAGTTCATTCACTCACGAGTATAACCATACTAAATTCATCAAAATCCGATATCATTTGGTCTTCCAAATCCCCAAAATCCACTCTCCATTTATCAAGCCCTAAACCCCCCAAATTTTCACTTCCAAATCTCGGTGATTAGGTGGGGAAATCAGTGGGGAATCAAGATTTATGATAAAAAAACGAGTACAAGAAGCTTACCTCAATAATCCCCTCGAAAATCTTCTCCAAAATTGCCTAAGTCCGAGTCTCAAATGGTGAACCCTTGCTTTTAAAACCTTCTGCCCAGACTTTACGCACCTACGGCCCTATTTCCGCACCTGCGGCCCTATTTCCGCACCTGCGGAACCGCTCCTGCGCAAAAACATCCGCAACTGGGGAACCCACTAAAAATACTGGGCTCGCACCTGTGCTCCAGGTCTCGCACCTACGGAGTCGCTCATGCGGCCCTTCGTCCGCTTCTGCAAAAATGCCAAACTTTTCCTTTTTTCGCATCTGCGGCCCATCCTCGCATATGCGGACTCGCAGATGTGCATCCTTTCTAGCACCTGTGCCCCCTACCCTTCCTGGACTTGCCTGCATTTGCGGCTTCCTTTTCGCTTTTGCGTGTCTGCACCTGCAGTTCCCCACTCGCATGTGCGATTACACCAGCAGGAACAACACTCCAGCTATCCTTCAACATCAAACTTTGATCCGTTAACCACCTGAAGTCGGTTCGAGGTCCCCGGGACCTCAACCAAACATACCAACAAGTCTTATAACCCGCTACGAACTTAGTCAAATCCTCTAATCACTTCGAATAACAACAAAAACACAAATTACACACAGATTCAAGCTTAATGAACTTTGAAATTTTCAAATTCTACAAACAACGCCAAAACCTATCAAATCACATCCGATTGACCCCAAATTTTGCACACGAGTCATAAATGACACCACGAACCTACATCAACTTCCATAATTCCAATCGGACCCCGATATCAAAAAGTCAATCCCCCGGTCAAACTTTTCAAAAATTCGATTTTCGCCATTTCAAGCCGAAATTAGCTACGGACCTCACATTTATAGTCCGTACACGCTCCTAAGTCTAAAATCACCCAACGAAGCTAGCGGAACCGACAGAACTCCATTCCGGAGTCGTCTTCATACAATTCCGGCTATGGTCAAAATCTTAAGACTTAAGCTTCCATTTTATGGACTAAGTGTCCCAAAACACTCCGAAACCAAAAACAAGACCTTCCGGCAAGTCACATAAGCAGGAACAGATATGGGAAAAGTAGTAAATAGGGTATCGGGGCTAATACACTCAAAATGACCGGCCAGGTCATTACAAATATATGAATATGAAATCAAATAGATGCAAGATAATTTCAACTAAAAGTAAAAATAAGACATAACATATTAACAATTTAAAATAAAAGAAATTGTATAAGGAAAAGAATTATTGATTTCAAAGTCCTAAATATTAGAATTTCTTACATAGTTCAATAAGCAAATATTTAATAACCAAAATTTTAGTTGATTTTAAAATGTTGGAGATTAAGAAAGTTAATAAATTATAATTTTGTCTAATGTAAAACCTATTTTTAAAGGGTAAAAGAAATAAATGATATTTCACTAAGGGCCTTCGTGCTTTTAATATAGCATATAGATAGATTATAATTTGAGTAAGGATAGATTTTTATAATTCCCTCCATCCCATTTTAATTGCCATTTTAGCTCAATAATATTACTCCAGATTAGTTATAATTTTAATAATTCATGACTATACTTATTAATTATTTTCAACTATACCCTTAATATTAAATAAATATTAATTCTTTTTAATACTGTTCAATTCTCAAAAAAAAATTTGTTTACCCTTAAAATGAGTAACAATTAAATTTATACACGATTTAAAGGATATGTAATTTAATTTTACACAAATGAATTAAGAGCATAAAATAATAGAATTAAAAGAAAAACAAAGTGATCAAACCAAATGCGATGGATGATTAAGCCTAGTTTTATGATGGATGTTGGAAATCAGTTCCGATCCATCACTCGAAACGGGTTCGATTGTAACTCAATGAACAAGAAGCCGAAAAACACTTTTAACAATAGCAAGGGAATAAAAATTAATTTTATTGCTTTGATATGCGTGCCAACAGAAGTCCTCAAAATAAAAGGGTTTTTCCTTTATATATTACGGGAGTTGCAATCCTAGTACAAGTCCAAAAATGGTCAAAGAATCTTTTTCTTCCAGTAAACATTGATACTCAGTTGATATCGGGCTAGATTTGCGCCTTAGTATCAGGTCAAGGACGGATATTTCGGCCCCTTACTTATCATGTCTAACCGTTTTTTCCCTTAGCCTCGGCTCTTCACTTTGCTCGAGCCCAATGCTCAGTCATGTACGGCCTTGGGTGCACTATTCGTCCTCCCCGGGCTCTGATCCGTAGAATCCCTCGGCTCTACTCGATGCCATGTCAGATCGTGCTTTCCTCTTATTTATTTACCAAAAAATCAGCAATAACTTTATCCCTGATTTTATCCGTACACAGATAGTTCCCTCACTTTTCGGAGAGCGGATTTATCGAAGCCGTTACATTTTGCGTTTTCGTATGTTAAAGTTTCGTCGTAAGTTAATCGACCTAGACTTGGGAATGAGATTATTTTTGAGGTTATAAGCATTTATGCTATTTAGAACAGGCGATAAGTAAGTGCCGTGAAGGTTAAAGGGTAAACGAATCAAAGAAAATGAGTTTCGTTGAAGGTTGTCAATTTGGGATAAAATACAGTCCGAGCTATAATACCCGGTATTTATGGACTAGTGCCATACAAGGTACCACATGACCATGATAGTAAGGTGTATAAAGTATGTTAAAAGTGAGTAGTATTATAAGTAATTTGAGATAATTCTTAATTATGTGGGTAATTGGTTAATTATTAGTTAGTGGGAGATTAACAAGTTAACAAATCAATTGAAAAATTGGGTGGATAAGTTTGGTAACGTGGCAGCAAGGGGCTAAGTAGCCATGACTCTTGATTCATTAAGACTAGGTGGCACATTAAGGGATCTTTAGGAAAAACTAAGCCGCAAAAGTGGGACCCACAACCCATAACTTTAAGAGATTTTCTTATCTTATTAAAGTGTGATGCTAAGATTTGCAAAGTAACGGATCTTCTTCAGCAAATTCAAACGAGATTATGTAATGGCAGCGCTAAGAGAACACGATATAATCTTTCTCAAGAATATCATATACTCCGATCCTCCGTTACGTGTTTCGTTGCGATTGGCGTGTGTTAGAGGGATTGTCAAGAGAATTGGTTCAGGTATGTTAAGGTTATCCCTTCTTTCCTTTTGGCATGATCCATACGAAACAAACGAAATGAGTAAACGCACAACTTTCATAAATGACTCTATTCATAGAAGCACTAGGGATGCCTATGTTCTTGATTTCCCATGTATCTTATTATATCTTTTGTTCATGGGTCTCAGAAAAATACGTAATTGATAAAATCTATCCGAAGACATATTGATTTTATGACATTCCGAGAAATCTTATTAATGCACTTCTTATGCATTTCATTCATTTATACATGTACATTGACCCATGACCAGATGGCATTATATACGCGTATATTATATGTATATGGGATATGAAAAAAGGTTACGGCGTTATATACGCACCCCCACCTGATCAGTTGGTATATGTTGATGATTTCGCCCACAAAGGCCGAGATGATATGATGGGATGCCCTCGGAAGCTTGATGATGTTATGTACACATATACCTATGCATGATATGACATTCATACACACATGCATGAACTTATAAATATTTCAGGATTCACAAAGTTATTTAGACTTACAGGTGGATTCTTTACTCCATGTTTCTTTTATGTCTTTTATGTACTGATTTTTATACCTTACATACTCGTTACGTTATTCGTACTGACGTCCCTTTTGCCTGGGCACGCTGTGTTTCATGCCCGCAGGTGCAGGTAGACAGGCTGATGGTCCCCCTTTTTAGGATCTTTGATCAGCGGCAGTTGGTGTGCTCCGCTTGATCCAGAGTTATTACTAGTTTTGGTACGTTGTTTTTGGTATGTAGATATGGGTACGACTGGGCCCAGTCCCGTCCTTTATATAATTGTACACTCTATTAGAGGTCTGTAGATAGTCATGTATAATTGGATAATATGTGGCCTTGTCGGCTTCCAGTTTTGGATATATATTTGTCTATAGCTGCCTTGTCGGCTCGCCCTACCGTATTTCGCATGTATATATATATATGTCTTTTGGGCATGTTTTCCTCACGTATGTTATTCGCGTGATTTAGCAGTTTATGGACATATGTTATTCATGACCTACTCTTAATTCATATTTATATCCTAGACGCATGCTTATGGGTATTCGACAGGTAGGACTCGGGCACTTGTCATGGACTATCGGTTTGGGTCGTGACAAAAGTGGTAACAGAGCAGTTATATCCTAGGGTTCTCTACAAACCATGTCTAGTAGAGTCTTGTTTATGAGTGTTTTGTGCACCATATTTATAAACAGGAGGCTACAGGACATATAGGATGTTATCCTCCTTTTTTATCTTAGATCATGCGATATAAGGATTAATTTCGCTAACGATATATTATGTTTTCAGCGATGCTTAAGAAAGCTACAGCCGCCCAGAAGGGCAAGTCCGTGGCTGATGAAACTACTAGTCGAGCACCACGAGTTACCAGGGCTTGGGGAGAGTCTCATAGTGAGATTCCATCTCAGACTTCACATACCCCGCCCTCTCTAGAGGAGCTCTGAGGGGAACCAGCTCCAGCGCCTGCCCCTGTACAACCAACTCCTCAGCCAGATGCATTGGGCAGGAGATGAGAGATGTTATTCAGCTATTGACTTGATTAGTAGCCACACAATCTCGGCGTCAGGAGTAGGTATTGGTCATACAGATAGGGCCATCAGTGCGAGGGTTCGTGATTTCATTAATTTGGACCCTTCGTTATTCACTGGAACAGATCCAAACGAGGACCCTTAGGTATTTATCGAGAGGATGCATAGGACTTTGAGGGTAATGAAGGCCACTGCGACTGAGTCAGTTAAGCTAGCTTCCTATAGACTTTAGGATGTTGCAGTCAATTTGTACGAGTCTTGGGAGTTGTCCAGAGGTGAGGATGCCCCTCTAGCGGTATGGCATGAGTTTACAGAGGCTTTTCTTCGTCATTATCTGCCACCAGAGCTTAGACGGGCCAGAGTTGATAGGTTTTTGACCCTTCGGCAGGGTAATATGAGTGTTCGGGAGTACAACCTTCAGTTTGATTGTTTGGCTAGGTATGCTCCCACTATTGTAGCTAAGATGGAGGATCGGGTTCACCGGTTCGTGATGGGGTTGGATCCGCACCTTCTTAACGACTGTATGTCAGTCTCACTTTAGCCAGGCATGGATATTTATCGTATTCAGGCATACGCTCAGGGTGCAGAGGAGTGTAAGCAGAAGCAGAAGGTTGATCGTTAGCATTATAGGGGCCAGAGTAAGAGAGAGAGATCTTCCGGTCCTTCTGGTGAGTTTCGAGGTGATCAGAGACAACAATACCCAAGGTATCCAGCCCAGCCATCGGCTAGCGCACCCCCTCAGTTTGCTGATAGGAGATTTGATCATTCCATATATTCAGGGCCTAGTGAGAATTCCAGGGCCTCAAGTTCTCAGTATAGGGGTGAGTCAAGTCAGATGGCCTTGCCACGATGTGCTCAATGTGGTAAGCAGCATGTCGGGCAGTGCCGTATGAGGTTAGGTGTTTGTTATACTTGTGGTTATCCAGGACACGTTATGAGAGATTGTCCGACAAGAGGTGGTACAAGCATAGTTCAGCTAGTGAGATCTGTAGTTGGTTCATCATCATCAGTAAGCCTCGTAGGCAAGGTTCACAAGCACCAATTGGTAGTGGTAGAGGCAGAGGTGGATCATCTAGCTCGAGCGGTCCTCATAACCGCATTTATGCATTAGCATGTTGACAGGATCATGAGTCGTCACTTGATGTTGTTACAGGTATATTATCAGTCTCCTCATATGATGTTTATGCATTAATTGACCCCGGTTCCACCTTATCATATATTACTCCGTTGGTTGCTAGTAAGTTTGGAATAGAACCTGAGTTGGTTAAACCTTTTGAGGTGTCCACACCTATTGGGGATCCAGTGATAGTTAGGCGGGTATATAGAGATTGTATAGTAGTAGTTCATAGTCGATCTACAGTAGAAGACCTAATCGAGTTAGATATGGTAGAATTTGATGTTATACTGAGTATGGATTGGTTGGCTTCTTGTTATGCCAACGTTGATTGTAGATCAAAGATGGTTCGATTCCAGTTTCTAAGGGAGCCTATTTTGGAGTGGAAAGGTAATGCGGGATCGCCGAGAGGTAGATTTATTTCCTATCTCAAGGCAAGGAAGATGACTAGGAAAGGCTATATTTATCACTTAGTTCGGGTA
Organism: Nicotiana otophora; assembly: GCA_000715115.1. Lineage (NCBI taxonomy): Eukaryota > Viridiplantae > Streptophyta > Magnoliopsida > Solanales > Solanaceae > Nicotiana > Nicotiana otophora. Next base: position 14,179 of record AWOL01S0041863.1, on the reverse strand, counting down.
CAGGATATGAAAGTAGAGTTATCAACCATTCAATCTATCCCTGTGTTTAATGAGTTTCCCGATGTTTTACCCGATGAGCTTCCGGGTCTTCCGCCAGAGTGAGAAATTGAGTTTGCTATTGACATATTACCAGATACTCAGCCAATATTTATTCCTCCCTATAGAATGGCACCTGCAGAGATGAGAGAGTTGAAGTAACAACTAAGGGACTTGCTCGAAAAAGGCTTTATCAGACCTAGTACATCACCGTGGGGAGTACATGTGTTATTTGTGAGGAATAAAGATGGTTCCTTGCGGATGTGTATTGATTATAGACAGCTGAATAAGGTAACGATCAAGAATAAGTACCCGCTCCCGAGGATTGATGATTTATTTGATCAGTTGTAGGGTTTCAAGTATTTCTCGAAGGTAGACTTGAGGTCTGGGTACCATCAGGTAAGGGTTAAGGAGAAAGATATTCCGAAGATAGCATTCAGGACTAGATATGGGCATTTTGAGTTTCGTGCTATGTCGTTCGGTTTGACCAATGCCCCAGTAGTATTCATGGACTTGATGAACCATGTGTTTATACCCTTTAGAGATATGTTTGTGATTGTATTTATTGATGATATATCGGTTTATTCTCATTCAGAGACTGTGCATGCAGACCATTTACGTATTGTTCTCAAAGTTCTACAAAAAAAGAGAAGTTGTACGCCAAACTCTCTAAATGTGAATTCTAGTTGAATTATGTAGCTTTCCTTGGGCATATTATTTTAGGTGAAGGTATCCGGGTTGATACACAAAAGATTGAGGCAGTAAAGACTTGGCCTAGACCTAAGACACTGACGGAGGTTCATAGCTTTCTCGGTTTGGCAGGTTATTATAGGAGATTTGTGGAGGGATTTGCTTCTCTTTCAGCACCATTGACAAAGTTGACTCAAAAGAGAGCTAGGTTTCAGTGGACCGATGCTTGCAAACGGAGTTTCCAGGCATTGAAGGACAGACTAACTTTAGCACCGGTTCTAACACTCCCAGAGGGAACCGATAGTTATGCTATCTATTATGACGCTTCGGGAGTTGGACTGGGTTATGTAACGATGCATCATAGTAAGGTTGTAGCTTATGCTTCTAGACAACTAAAAAAGCACAAGAAGAATTACCTGACCCACGATTTAGAGTTAGCCGTGGTGATTCATGCACTAAAGATGTGAAGGCACTATTTGTATGGAATTCACGTTGATATATATATGGATCATAAGAGCCTTCAGTATATCTTCAAGTAAAAGGAATTGAATTTACGTCAAAGATATGGTTGGAGCTACTGAAAGACTATGACGTTGATATTTTTTACTATCCGGGGAAGGCGAATGTAGTAGCCGATGCCCTCAGCCGTAGATCTATGGGTAGCCTATCATATTTACAGCCATAGAAGAATGGAATAGCCCATGATATTCATCAGCTAGCCAGTCTTAGAGTTTGATTACTGGACTCAGGTGATACCGGAGTTACTATTTAGGACACGACAACTCCATTTTAGTAACTGAAGTGAAGGAACGCCAATACGAGGATCATGTGTTAGCTCATTTTAGGGATACAACCCCTCAGAAGGAGAAGACACCATTTGAAATTACAGGAGATGGAGTCCTTAGACATTGAGGATGATTATGTGTCCCTAATGTTACAGGGCTTTGCCGACAAGTTATGGGAGAAACTCACTATTCTAGTTATTCTATCCATCCAGGAGCAACAAAAATATATCATGATATCAGGGAAATATATTTGTGGGACGGAATGAAAAAGGATATAGTGGAGTTTGTTGCTCAGTGCCCTAACTGTCAGCAGGTTAAGATTGAGGATCAAAAACCCATTGGATTATTGCAGGCTATGGAGATTCCGACTTGGAAGTAATTAATATGGATTTCATCGTAGGCTTACCTCGTTCCCAGCGTAAGTTCGATTCTATATGGGTGATTGTTGATAGACTTACAAAATTAGCCCATTTTCTGCCCGTTAGGACTACATATTTTGCAGAAGATTATGCAAGGCTTTATATTAAGGAGATAATATGCCTTCATGGTGTCCCTATATCTATTATCTCGGATAGAGGTGCTCAGTTTACAACTAATTTCTGGAGGTCCTTTCAAAAAGGACTGGGGACTCAGGTAAGTCTTAGTACAGCATTTCATCCCCAGACAGACGGATAGGCTGAGCGTACTATTCAGACACTTAAGGATATGTTACAGGCTTGTGTGATGGACTTCAAGGGTAGCTGGGATGATCATATGTCACTTATTGATCCATACGAAGCTCTTTACGGACAGAAGTGTAGGTCACCTATAGGATGGTACAATATTGGGAAAACTAAGTTAGTAGGACTAGAGTTGGTACAACATGCAATCGAGAAGATTAAGCTTATACAGGAAAGGCTATTAGCAGCTCAAAGCCATCAGAAGTCTTATGCGGATAATCGACGATGAGACTTGGAGTTTCAGGTTGACGATTGGGTATTCCTAAAGGTATCACCGATGAAAGGCGTTATGAGGTTCGGTAAGAAAGGAAAACTTAGCCCTCGGTACACTGGACCGTATAAGATCATACGCAAGGTAGGCCAGGTAGCATATGAGTTAGACTTGCCTTCTGAATTGGAGTCTGTACATCCAGTATTTCATGTGTCTATGCTTCGTAAATGTGTCAGAGATCCTTCTAGAGTCGTTTCAGTTGACGATGTTCAGGTCACAGAGCATCTATCATATGAGGAAACTCCCATTGCTATACTAGATAGACAGGTTCAGAGATTGAGGACTAAAGACATAGCTTCGGTGAAAGTACTTTGGAGAAACAAAAATATGGAAGAAATGACTTGGGAATCTAAAGAGGACATGAAGTCTAGGCNAGCCCTCGATACATTAGACCATATAAGATCATACGCAAGGTAGACCAGTTAGCATATGAGTTAGACTTGCATTCTGACTTGGAGTCCGTACATCCAGTTTTTCATGTGTCTATGCTTCGTAAATGTATCAGAGATCCTTCCAGAGTCGTGTCAGTTGACGATGTTCGGGTCACAAAGTAGCTATCATATGAGAAAACTCCCATTGCTATACTAGATAGACATGTTCGAAGATTGAGGACTAAAGACGTAGCTTCGGCGAAAGTACTTTGGAGAAACAAAAATGTGAAAGAAATGACTTGGGAAGCTGAAGTGGACATGAAGTCTAGGCATCCTCACTTGTTTCCTCTTCCAGAAGAGGATCCGACTGAGACATGACAGCCTTAAGGTACGAGTATGGATTCTTGTGTTAATTATTTTCATTGGTTGTGTGAGGCCATTGTCGTGATTGATGATTGTGGCAATATGTGGCATTGAATTATTGAGTTTTCTACAGGAAGGGTTGATAGTAGTACTGTTACAAAGGCAACTCTGCCAAAATTTATATAGATCCCGGGGAGTTAAACATTCGAGGATGAATGTTTCTAAGAGGGGAAAAGATGTTACATTTCGCGTTTTCGTACGTTAAAGTTTCGTCGTAAGTTAATCGACGTAGACTCGAGAATGAGATTATTTTTAAGGTTATAAACATTTATGCTATTTATAATAGACGATAAGTAAGTGTCGTGAAGGTTAGAGGGTAAACGAATCAAAGAAAATGAGTTTCGTTGAAGGTTGTCAATTTGGGATAAAATACGATCCGAGTTATAATACCCGGTATTTATGGACTAGTGCCATACAAGGTACCACATGACCATGATAGTAAGGTGTATAAAGTATATTAAAAGTGAGTAGTATTTTTAGTAATTTGAGATAATTCTTAATTATGTGGGTAATTGGTTAATTATTAGTTAGTGGGATATTAACAAGTTAACAAATCAATTGGAAAATTGGGTGGATAGGTTTGGTAACATGGCAGCAAGGGGCTAAGTATGCATTACTCTTGATTCATTAAGACTAGGTGGCACATTAAGGGATCTTTGGGCACAACTAAGCCATAAAAGTGGGGCCCACAACCTATAACTTTAAGAGATTTTCTTATCTTATTAAAGTGTGGTGCTAATATTTGCAAAGTAATGGATCTTCTTCAGCAAATTCATACGAGATTATGTAATAGCAGCGTGAGATGCAATCCTAAAAGAACACGGTACAATCTTTCTCAAGAATATCATACGGATTTTCCCTACTCCGGTCCACCGTTACGTGTTTCGTCGTGATTGGCGTGTGTTAGAGGGATTGTCAAGAGAATCGGTTCAAGTATGTTAAGGCTGTCCCTTCTTTCCTTTTGGCATGATCCATACGATACAAACGAAACGAGTAAATGCACAACTTTCATAAATGCCTTTATTCATAGAAGCACTAGGGGTGCCTATATTCTTGATTTTTCATGTATCTTATTATATCTTTTGTTGATGGGTCTCAGAAAAATACATAATTGATAAAATCTATCCGAAGACATATTGATTTTATGACATTCCGAGAAATCTTATTAATGTACTTCTTATGCATTTCATTCATTTATACATGTACATTGACCCATGACCAGATGTCGTTATATACGCGTATATTATATGTATATGATATATGGGAAAAGGTTACGGCGTTATATATATACCACCACCTGATCAATTGGTATATGTTGATGATTTCGCCCACAAAGGCCGAGATGATATGACGGGATGCCCTCAGAGGCTTGATGATGTTATGTACACATATACCTATGCATGATATGACATTTATACGCACATGCATGAACTTATAAATATTTCAGGATTCACAAAGTTATTTAGACTTACAGGTGGATTCCTTTACTCCATGTTTCTTTTATGTCTTTTATGTACTGATTTTCATACCTTACATACTCGTTACATTATTCGTACTGACATCTCTTTTGCCTGGAAACGTTGCGTTTCATGCCCGCAGTTGCAGGTAGACAGGCTGATGGTCCCCCTTTTTAGGATCTTTGATCAGCGACAGTTGGTGTGCTCCGCTTGATCCGGAGCTGTTACTAGTTTTGGTACATTATTTTTGGTATGTAGATATGGGTACGACGAGGCCCAGTCCCGTCCTTTATACAGTTATACACTCTATTAGAGGTTTGTAGATAGTCATGTATAGTTGGATAGTATGTGGCCTTTTCGGGTTCCAATTTTGGATATATAGTTGTCTATAGCAGCCTTGTCGGCTCGCTCTACCGTATTCCGCATGTATACGTATATATGTCTTTTGGGCATGTTTTGCTCACGTATGTTATTCACTTAATTCAGCAGTTTATTGATAGATATTATTCATGACCCACCCTTAATTCATATTTATATCTGAGACGCATGTTTAGGGGTGTTCGACAGGTAGGACTCGGGCACTCGTCATGGCCCATCGGTTTGGGTCATGACAGAAACGAAGAGAAATGACTAACTGACCCCGGTTCCTTCCTTCGTATGCTACAAACAGGTTGATGAGCCAGCGAAACATCTCATTAATCGCGTCATTCTGACTTCGGACACGTGTCAGCTTCTGGTTGACCATCCTCGGTGGGCATCGAATGCGAAACATCACGCATTAAACATTTCCCTCTTATAAAAGATTAGGCTTCCTTTTTTTTTACTTTTTTATTTTCCGATTTAAAATCTTCTTGAGTTACCCTCGAAATTTTTACTTGTTCATCATCCCCTCAAATCTTCACAAATTGTTCTTCACATCTTCATTTCTTTATCCCCAGTCTTCAAATCTTCATAATTCGCCTTTAAATATTCAAGCCAGACCTTCAAATCTTCATACCCATCTTCAAACCTTCATACATAGTCTTCAAACTTTCATATTCCTGGATAACGATGGAAAAAACTTACAAATTTGTGCCTCAACACACTGCTCCTTCAACTTTTACCCCAGCCACAGATGTCGAAGCAACCCTTCCGGTAGAAGCCCCGGAACCTCCTCTTCAGGGTTTTATCCCCGGAGGTTGCTATATTAACAACGACTTTAAGGTCGAGAAAGCCTCCAAACTAGGAGATCGAGGTGAGAAGGTGTGGAGATATATCTGTTCCATCACAGAAGATACGCTCCTGACGGTTCAGGAGGATAACAAGTGGGACAACAAGGAAGTAGTCATCCCCGAGGTCTGCCTCGAGCAGATCTACCCATCATTTTGGAGGATCATGATTCTCCTTCGTCACTTTGTCAATAACACGGAGGAGCCCCGGTTCACTATCGAATATCTGCTCTACATCTACAGTCCCCCAATCTTCCGAGGGGGGTTAATTAAGCTTGTCCGACGAGAAAAGAAGGCTCCCTTCTCGAGCATCGATGAATACAGGGACCGAGGTTGGCAGGGGAGATTTATTTGGGTAAAGACTGAAGATCTCATCCCCTCTGATTTCATGTCGTTCCTTGAGAAGTAGAACTCAACACGTAAGTTCATCTCTACTTAAGTTGTCAAAAATATTCTTTGAATTTATTCTTCTTTCTCATCACGCGACTTTCCCATTCTGCAGTGGTCGCTTGAGTCCCCAATGCAGTCCCCCGTTTCAAGGAGTGGGTCAAGAGGATTTGTACACAATTGACATACTCCAAGCGCGAGTGGTGCAAAATTTTAAAAGGCAAATGGGAGGCCCATTCCTATGGCAAGTGTCCTTCTTCTCCTGATTGAATTTACCTTTCATTCCACTGTCATTTAGACTAAGTCCCTTTCTTCCTTCCATAGGTTTGCCTAAGACCACCGATCTTCGGGTTGTGGATGAGGATGAGGCCTCGTCTTCATTGGTAAAACCCTCTGTTTTGGTCCAACCTACCACCGAGGTTGTTGCAAAGAAGGAGGATTAAACAAGGAAGAGTACTCGGGCTAGGGTACCAGACCCTTATTCTCATTATCAGCTCAGGGACTACCCTGTATATGACGATATGAAGCTCGTCGCCTATGAGCCAGTTGTCACTGTAGAAGAGCGGTCAGCACCATAGGGAGGTGACTGTAAGCCGAACCTTCTTCAGTTTGGGAGCCCGAGGAAAATCTTATTTCTAGCGCCTATCGAGAAGCTACTCCGGTTCCGAGAGAAGCTTCCGACGTCATTGATATCTCGAAGTCGCCATCCCACATGGAGACTCTTTTTAATGAGGCTCATGCCGTTACAAAAAAGCCGACCGAGGCACCAAGGGCCGCAGATGAAGCCCTTAATCTATGTTTTGAAGGCATAGACGTCGTTGTTATGGAAGCTCCAGTTTAGGACACCTAGAGATTCCGAAAAAGTAGGTGTTGCCGGGGTCAAAAGGGCTAGATTCAAGCCCAAAGCTTGTGAAACATTTCCCCGCCCCGAGTATAGTCCCCGACCGTAAGAAGACAGTCAAGTTTACGGTACCGAAGGATACCAGGATTCTATCTGGGCCGGTCAGTATGGCCAACTACCTTCGTTCCTTGGTAACCAAAGAGGACCAAGTGAAGATGAACGAGGTGGACGTGTTGAGCCTCTTCAACTAGGCGTAGCAGGTGCTGAACAACTCATATCTTCTTTTCCTCTCTATCTTTAAAGAACTCATTTGCCTTAGCGGATTTTAATGATTTTGCCCCTATTTTATATCGTAGGCCTCGATGCTTCACCATGAGAGTTTTCACCGGCCTCAAATGGAGGTGAGTCACCTTGAGTTGGAGCTCAAGTAGCAGGTCCGGTAAAAGGACATATACAAAGTACTTTGTAAGCAAAAAGATGAGGTCCTCACGGACCACCCCATCCTTCAAGCCGAGCTGGAAAGAGCTCAAAAGTAAACCTCGAGGGTGAAACAGGAACATGCCATTCTATTGAAAAGGTAAGAGTATTTGAGATTAATAACGAGAGGTTAAGCGTAAACACTAATGCCACAATATCGCATGTCTAAGAGAAGATAGACCTGATCGACCAGCTTAGGGCCGAGATGGACGAAGTCAAAGCCTCAGTTGCGGAGTTGCGGAGCAAGATGGATCTCCTAGCCTCGGAGCGGGATGTCATTAAAGAGGATTTGGCATCGACCAAAGTTCAAATTCTAGTGATGAGGGAAAAAGCCGACAAGTGGTACAACTAAATGAGGAGCTCCGAGCACAACTAGACTCGGTCTTCACGAAACAGGATGCTCTTGGACAAGAATACACCGCGCTGACGAGGACTAGGCAGGAAATGACTTAGTTTATTTTTGTTTTTTCTTTGTAGCTACATATTTTGTATTTTGGGACCATTTCCTAGCACCTCTGTAAATACCTTTTGGTAATATATATATAAAAATACTCTCTGGCTATACATTATGTCCTTTGTTTTTCAATATTTGCTTTTGTTCAAGTCTTATAACTTGTGTTTTAGTCTTCAAAATATGCCATCGATGTCTTAGCATAGAATTTGACATAGCTTAGACTGTTCGTTCCCCCAAATCCCGGATAAGGCCTAGGTTAAGTAATAACTCCGAGGTGCTTTGACTGCGGAAGACCCAATATAAAATGGAGTCTTTGTTAAAATATTTGAACATTTTAACCAAACATGATTTTTCTTTGCTGAAGGTGGCTCATTTCATAGCCGAGTATGAAGCAATCTTTCATCAAATAAAAACGTGTAAGAGCCTTACTTTTTGTGTATGGATTTGGACGTCTCCGAGCCATTTAAGTTGACTGTATCCTTTCGTGTTTGGGCCCTGCCTAGTAGGCTCGGTGCCTCTAGGATTTGGTAGCCCGAGTTCCCCGATATTATCATAGGGTAATATGCCCCGGTTCGGGGAGGCCCATTAGCTTAAGGGTTTTGAACCCAATATTCATTCTATGTAACTTAACGATAATATTGTTTGTGCAAATGTGAACCGATGAAACATAGAAGGCAAACTTCTTTTATTACTTTGAACATAATGTAAACAATCGAAGGTACAAACGATCTGCCATGGCGAGAATGAGCTACATGGGCACAGTTCATCTGACCATTTGACTTTGACCCTTACAGTTGATCCTAATATTCAAGCCTTGGATTTCAATATCGAATAAAAAATGCCTTCTATATTTATGAACTCAGGACTTTGACTTAGGGTGTGATGGCCTTCTAGCATTCGACACTAAATTTGTAAGGGATCAAATATTATTGATCTAATACAGGTGATCCGCATTCCCTGGTCTCAGGCCGATTTTCAAAACTAGGGTAGCATATTTTACTGTTGCCTCGTTAAAAATCTTGCCGTAAAATCCACTTCGGGAAAAAATCTGATCCAAGAGAAAAAGAGTGCAACGTATGCTTTCAGACATAATCCTTATATTTGACTTTGACTAAGTACCTGCACGGGTTAGTTCAAATCATAATAAAGCACAAAATTGACTGTGTTCATACCTTAGTAGTATTGCTTTAAATGTTCCACATTCCAAATGCTGGGTAGGAGTACCCTATTTCCGGATTCGAGTTGATACGAGCCTTTCCCGGTTATACGATGACTCTGTACGGTCCTTCCCAGTTCGGGTCATGTTTCCTATCATTCGGGTTCTTGGTATGTAGTGTAACTCTCGTCAGTACCAAGTCCCCGACTTGGAAGTGTCTAAGGTTTGCCCTTCGGTTGTAATATCTCCCCATGCATTATTTTTGGGTCGCTAACCGGACTAGGGCAGATTCTTGCCTTTCGTCCGCTAAGTATAAGCTCGTGGCCATGGCCTCGTCATTTGATGTCTCTATAGCATATTGGAACCTTAGGCTTGGTTCTCCTATCTCTACCGGAATTAGAGCTTTCACGCCGTAGACTAGTGAGAACGGTGTTTCACCAGTGCTAGACTTCGAAATCGTTCGATAAGCCCATAAGACCTCGGGCAAAATTTCTTTCCTTTTCCCTTTAGAGTCGGTCAATCTTTTCTTCAAGTTCTGATATATAGTCTTCTTTTTTAATTCCGCTTGTCCATTCCTACTTGGGTGATAGGGCGTCGATAAAATCTTTTTGATTTTGTGATCCTCAAAAAACTTATTAACCTTGCCACGGATGAGCTGCCTCCCGTTGTCGCACGTGAGCTCGGACGGTATCCCGAACCGGCATATTATATGATGCCAGATGAAGTCAATGGCCTCCTTTTCCCTAACTTTCTTGAATACATGCGCTTCGACCCACTTGGAGAAATAATCGGTCATAAGCAAGATGTATTGGGCTTTGTTGGGTGCCTACGGCAAAGGACCGATGATGTCCATTCCTCATTTCACGAACGGCCAGGGGGAAAGTACCGGGTGAAGCACCTTCTTCGGTTGGTAGATTATCAGGGCATGCCTCTAGCATTGTTACACTTTCGAGCGAAGTCCTTCGCCTCTTTTTCCATCTCGTTCCAGTAATAACCAGCTCTGATCAATTTTCTAACTAAGGACTCTGCTCCCGAATGGTTTCCATAGGTGCCCTCGTGTACTTCCCTCGTCACGTAATCGGTCTCCCCCGGGCCCAACACCTCGCTAATGGTTTGAAAAATGATCTTCGGTATAATTTTCCACCAACCAAGATAAACCTCGCAGCCTTAGTACGTAGGGCCCTCGATTCTTTGGGATCTGATGGCAATTTCCCTTTCTGAAGGTAGTCTATGTATTTGTTTCTCCAATCCCAAAGTTAAGCTTGTTGAGTTACCTCAGCGTGACCTTCCTCTATCATTGAGTTCTTCAACTTCACCATTGCTCCGGAATTGAATTTATCGGAGTCGACTAACGATCCTAGATTAGCCAACGCATCGGCCTTGTTATTTTGATCTCGGGTACATGTTGTAGAGTCTATCCTTGAACTGGTGTAATGTCACTTGCAACTTGTCCAAGCATCTCCGCATACGGTCCTCTTTCACTTCAAACATCCCGTTGACTTTGTTAACAACGAGGAGGGCATCACACTTGGCTTCGATCGCCTCAGCCCCATGCTCTTAGCCAATTCTAAACCCGCAATCATAACCTCATATTCAGTTTCGTTGTTAGTCAATTTCACAGTTCTAATAGATTACCTTATTACATTACCCGTAGGTGGTTTTAATACGATTCCCAACACGGACCCTTTCGCATTAGGAGCACCATCCGTGGATAAGGTCCAAACCCCCGAGCTAGTCCCCGAGGCAAGCAGTAATTCTTTCTCGACCTCGGGGATCAAGTCCGGCATAAATTTGGCCACGGAGTCTGCCAAAATCTGAGGTTTTATATGGCAGTTCGGGGTTTGTACTCAATATCGTACCCGATAACCTCTACAGCCCGAGAGCTCGAGTTTATGCATAATATTCCGAGAGCTCGGGTTTATGCATAACATTCCTTAGCGGGTACAAGGTCACGACACATATAAGGTGGCACTGAAAATACGGTTTTAATTTCCTAGATGCGCTCAATAAGGCGGGTGCTAATTTTTCTAAGTATGGATACCTTATTTCGGCATCGTCTATGGTTCTACTAACATAATAAATAGGAAATTGCGTACCTTCTTCTTCTCGGACCAGGACACCACTTGCCGCTACCTCGGAGACTTCCAAGTAGTGGTATAGCTGCTTGTTCGCATTCGAGGTGAGTAGCAAATGAGGGCTTGATATGTATCATTTGAGTTCCTCTAAAGACCGATGCCATTCCAGGTTCCAAGAGAAGTCGTTCTTCTTCTTCTTCTTCAGTAATGAGAAAAATCGGTAGCTTTTGTCGTATGATGTCGAAATAAACTGGCCCAATGCGGCTATGCACCCGGTCAATCTCTGTACCACCTTGATGTTGTCAACTACGGTATATCTTCTATGGATTTTATCTTGTCCGGGTTGATCTCTATTCCCCGGTGGGATACCATAAAATTGAGGAACTTACACGAGCCGACCCCAAAGGCACACTTCTCCGGATTCAGCTTCATGTTGTATTTCCTCAGTATGCCGAAGGTTTCTTGCAAATGCTTCAAATGGTCCTTTTCTCGCAGGGACTTAACTAACATATCGTCAATATAAACCTCCATTGATTTGCCTATTTATTCTTCGAACATCCGATTAACTAGGCGTTGATACGTGGCACCGATACTTTTTAACCCAAACAGTATTACGTTGTAACAATAGGTGCTGAATTTAGTTATAAAAGAAGGTTTTTCCCGGTCGTCTGGGTCCATCTGTATTTGGTTATACACGGAATAGGCATCGAGAAAACTCAGCGTCTCGTGCCCGGCCATCGCATCGATCATTTGGTCGATGTTAGGCAATGGAAATGAATCCTTCGGGCATTCTTTGTGTAAGTCATTATAATCTACACACATTCTAAGTTTGTTTCCTTTTTTAGGCACGACCACTACTTTAGCTAGCCAATTTGGGTATTTAACTTCCCGGAACCTATTTTCAAAAGTTTGGATACCTTATATTTGATGAATAAGTGTTTGATCTCGGATTATGGATTCCTCTTCTATTTTACCGAGTAGAATTTTGGATCCATGCTTAATTTGTGAGTGGTCACCTCCAGTGGGATCCATGTCATGTCTAAGTGGGACAAGGTAAAACAATTGGCATTAGCTTTAAGAAAATTAATAAATTTATTCCTAGGCTCGGTAGTTAACCCTATGCCTAGGTATACCTTTCTGTCCGGTAGGTACTCGATCAGTATGACCTGCTCCAATTCCTCGATTGTGGATTTGGTGGCGTCGGTATCCTCGGTTTCTATAAAGGATATTGGGACACCGAAATCATCCTCCTCGTTTGCTGTGTGTTCCCCTTGTTTCCTCGAACCGGTCAGGGTCGAGGCTGCTGATTGCTATTTGGTTTATTTCTCTTCGGCCAATCCCCTACCTTTTGATATTGTGACCGTGGGCATCAGGATCACTTCCTCTACAGTGAATATTTCCTTTGTGGTTGGTTGTTCCATGTAGACCGTTTTGACTCCACCTGGGGTGGGAAACTTCAACGCTTGATGTAGGGCCGAAGGCACTGCTCTCATACTCTGGACCCATGGCATCTCAAACAAGACATTGTACCTCATATTCCCCTTGATCACATAAAATTTTATTTCCTGGGTGGTCCCGACAGTGTTTACCGGTAGGGTTATTTCACCCTTCGTCGTCTCGCAGGCCATGTTAAACTCGTTCAATAATATTATTGTCTGTACGACTTGGTCCAATAATCCTAATTGTTCGACGACCCTCTATCGGATGATGTTGGCCGAGCTACCTCGATCAATTAACGCACATTTAACTCGAGATTAATAAGTACGAAATGGACCCCTTTGGGACATTTACTCCCCCAATGATCATGTTGATCACGTGCTGAGGCTCCTCATGCTCAATTCATTTATTGGCATCCTTATTTTTGAAATAATATTTGGCTCGCTCACTTAGGAATTCCTGAAGATGCCCATTATTGAATAGAAGAGTCATTTCTTCCCTTAACTATCGACAATCTTCGGTCCTGTGACCGTGAGTACCGTAGTATTTACATACCAAGTTATTATTCCTCTATGCGGGATCAGACTAAAGTGTCCTAGGTTATTTGGTCTCCTTGATGCGACCAATAGACGACATTATACTCACAACATCGACGTTGAAGTGATATTCCGATAGTTTTGGGGCTTCCTTGCCCCCAAGTGATTTGTCGAAATTGTGCTTACTCATCAGACCCCGGTTGTTAGGTCCTTGGTCTCTTCTCCTGTCGTTCCTGGATGGGTGGCGACCGGGTCCATTTAAGATCTGTCATTCGCTCTATTGGGGTAAATAGACCCCGAGGCCCCCCCCAGCTGGTCGTCCTCGACTCGGATCGTTGATTTATACCTATTATGAATATCGGCCCAAGTAACCGCCGGGTATTCCACCAAGTTTTGCTTTAATTGCTGAGAAGCAATGGAACTTCGGGGGTTGAGACCTTGAGTGAATGCCTGAACCGACCAATCATCTGTGACCGGGGGAAGGTCCATCTGTTCCATATAGAACCTCGACACGAACTCCCTAAGCATCTCGTTGTCTCTTTGCTTGACTTTGAAGATGTCTGATTTCCTCGTCTCGACCTTGATAGCGCCGCCATGGGCTTTAATAAAGGCATATGCAAGCATAGCAAATGAATCAATAGAATTAGGAGGTAAGTTATGGTACCATATCATTGCCCCTTTTGATAAGGTTTTTCTATATATTTTCAATAACACCGACACTTTCTTCTCTTTGATTTTCGCACATTTTTTCGCATTGATTCATCCTCACTTTAAAAATCTATCTTTTTTTCCTTTTTCAAAATACAGTGCATTTATAGCAGAGTATGTGTAGGCTGCTGCTTTCAGTTCCCTTCTA
>AWOL01S0041858.1:0-10614 GCA_000715115.1 Nicotiana otophora | reverse complement strand
GGGAGTATTGTAGTTCCCCTAAAATAACCATATTTTGTTCAATTGTACCAATATTACATGCCATAAAATTCCTAACTACTTTATTTCCTAGGATGTCTGCCCAAAATACATCATTTGCGAACATCGGAGGAACTGCTAGCATGATAGTTTTACCCAAAAAATTAGAATTTGCTACCTCATTTGCCAGTGTGTCAGCCACTCTATTCTGCTTCCTGAAGTTGTATCTCACCATCACCCTGTCCATCCTTTACATCAATAACCTGCATTCACAAATCATAGGATCATAAGTTATATTGTCTGTGAGTAGCATTTTTATTACTTCAGCCGAATCTGTAGCTATGTCTAGAGGGATTCATCCATTTTGTTATGCTATTTGGAGACCCATTAGCAGTTATTTTAGTTCTGCCATGGTGTTGGTGATGTGTGGTATATTTTCATATACCTCATAATCCAATCCCCATTATGATTCCAGAATACTCCACCAATTCCCCCAATGTCTGGGTTGCCCTTCGCTGCCCCATCCGTGTTGAGTTTATAGTGCCCCCTCATGGGGGGCTCCCATTTAACTCTGGTATAGAATGACTTCCCGATAACACTTTTTTGCGCCAACATATAGTACTCTGTTGATTTGGAGATGGTGTTATTAGCCAATATGTTATCTTTCTTATTATTGAAAAGGTTGTGGTTTCTTGCTAGCCAAATGTGCCAGAAGCAGAAGGGGAGGATGTTCTCCCATGGGATAATATTGTTAAAGGACAACTTCTTTAGCTTGTTCCACGTGGTTGGCCAAAACTGTGCTGAGAAGATGAGATTCAATTGCTGGCTTTCAATAGTTCCCTTGGCTATTAGTTCATGCCAGAACTGGGTTGCATTGGGGCATTCAAAGAAGACGTGGTCACTTGTTTCAAGCGTTGCTAAGCAAAAATAGCATTTAGGGTTGCAATTAACCCCAATTTTGTGTAGGAAAGCTCATGTGGGTAGTCTATCTTGTGCAAGCATCCATATGGAATTTTTTATTTTGTAGGAACTTTTAACCTCCAAATCCAACTGAATTTACCTTTCTCCCCTTTCAACAGATTCTCATTATTGTTGCAAAGGAAGGTATATGCTGATTTGGTGGTGAAACACCCTATAGGATATTGGGTTTTAAGTTACGGGTCGACCATGTGGACTGACCCGATCCATTTAGAAAGAGGATAAGATTGGAAGGTTACAAGGAAATTACCCTGGCAGTTTAAACCAATACAACCACTATTAGTAGTGGGGTAAATAACGTACAGAGGATTAAAAATAAAAATCTGAGAAAAACCAGTTTTCTCAATCTGCCCAAGAAGTAACGTACTCTCCTTCTTGAAGGAACTTCTCTTCTTCTTTCTTCTCCAAATAAAAATACACGCACAAATAAATATGCATTTAGTTTGTGGGAACATACTTTGTTTTCTAGTGATTCAAAGGTTGATTTGGGGTAATTCTTTCGGTGGTGAGTTCAACAATTCTTCCGTTGCGTTGACAGGTATGCTAATATTGTTCTTGCCCCGCGATTATTAAACTATCATTGGCATCAGAGCCAAAGTTGTTTCTTGTCTCTTTAAACATGGAATAATAGAAAACTCTGTTAAAATTTTTTGCCTCCAATCATTATTTGTTGTTGTTTGTTCCAAAGCAATATTTTTCAGAAAAGGAATTGCACTATATTGTAGTAATTTTATTCTAAAGAAAATATTTGTTTCTGATAAAACTTAATTGAAAATTGGTTGCTCCACTAATATGCTTCATTGCCTTAATTTTCACTTCTTACTAGTTTTCTATGTTTGGTATTTGCTTATGAAGTGATTATGGCAATTGGGGTCTTAATTTTCACTTTCTGCTATAAACTTCTTTAGAAATTAGCAGAATATCTCAGGATTGGAGGTTATTTTAGCAGACGAGGTGTATGTATGCCGAATCTCTTTGTTAAAAGTTATAATAATTTTAAAAGTATTCTGCATTGAAACTGCTTTTAATGTTGTAATCTGTTAATGTTGGGATGCAAATTTTACTGTGCTAAAGGAGAGATTCAAGATTGAGATATTTTGCCAAACTGAGCCAATTAGTAGTTGTTTTAATTACTTATTGGCTACTAATGCTCTGCGATTTGATATTTGGATTAGACAATCTTAATAGCACCTAAGTCACATGTAACATGTGTTTCTGGTTCATAAGCATTCTGTTCTCATAATTTGCTTTCACTTGTTGAAACTGAAAAAGTGAGTTTTTATCTACTTAATATAGAAAATTAGTTTAGCATTAATCCCTTACATTGATATACTTCTACGAGTTGATTGTGACATATATTGTCACATTAGATGGTTGTAGCCATTCTTATTATTTCCTTGGTCCTATTTCAGATATGGCTGAACATGGACATATTCGAATTACTCCAAGTGGGAGTTCTCGAAGTCAAGGAAGGGGACAACGTAGAAGGGTACGTCATCGCAGGACTTATTTCTATAATAATTCAGACTCGGAGCCTGAAGTCATCAGGAATGTCCCAAGGGAGAGACAAAATGAGTTAAGGAATCAAAGGGCTGAACGAAGGGAAGGAGAAAAGAAATTTAGGGAGTTTAAGGAATTTAAAATGGGCCCTGATGTTTCCATTCCTGAACATGTACACCTTTTTCAGTTAAAAAGAGCTGAATTGGCGAATTACGTAGAAATTACTGATTAAGAAGCATTAGCTATTTTAGAGAACTCTCTTCGAGAGCCTTGGGATGAAATTTTAACCGAGATTTATCATGATATTTGGCCCAGTGCACCTTTTAGCTTGTATGTGCAAGAGTTAGAGTTCGATTGGTACATGTATGTTCTAGGAAACATGTAAATTGTTATTATGTGTTTTATCTTAATGAAATTTAAATTATATTACTTGCCTCACCAGTTACATACATTGTTTATCATATTTTTTTTGTAATGGATTGGGACTTGAAATAAAGTACACACTAAGAAGTGATTTTAATATTAATTAAAATATTTAGATATAGATGATGAATGAAAACGTAGTGACCGTTCGATTCTATACTAAATATAGAATTAATATTATAATTAATTTACTTGAGTGTGTAATCACATGCATAAATTGACTGAAGTATATTTTGATGAGTTAAACTTGTAATATTGTCTCTAATAACAGATATGGCATCGAAAAGTATCATTGCTGACTTGAACAAGGGTGACAAACTGAATGGTGAAAATTATGACATCTGGAGTCGTAAGATGTGGTATGTACTCGAAGAGCAAGATGCTCTTGAAAGTATTAACCATGCTATGAGTAACCCAGAGGAGGGTAACACTTCCCAACATATGAGGGATCTGGAAACTTAAAATATTAGGAAGAAGAAAGATTCCACTGCACGTGAAATTATTATAAGTTCAGTTGTTGACGATCTCATCCATGAATGTGAACAATATCCTACTGCTCAATCCATGTGGGCACATTTAAGAAAGGCATATGGGGGTACAACCGTGACTTGCCTTCGACAGCTGACAATCAAGTTTGACACATACAAAAAGCGTCATAATCACAGTGTCAAATAACATCTAAGGGTGATGTCAAATATGATTGCTCAACTCAAAAGTGATAGCCATGTTCTCTCTGATGAGCAGCAGGTTCAGGCAGTGATTCAGTCTCTTCCCAATAATTGGGAACATCTTAACTTGACCCACAATGATAGCATCAAAACTTTTGCTGATGTTGCCCGTCATGTGGAGCTTGAAGACGAGCGACTTGGTGCTGCTAAAGTTATACCTAATGCCTTTGTGGCAAAATCAAGTGGTACAAAGAAATCAAGCTTCAAGCTCAAGAGAAACTGGAAAAATGACGGAAATGGTAAGGAGACCGGAGAAGGATCCTCCAAGAAAAGAAACAAACCAAATTCTAATAAAGGAAAACGGTTCTACAAGAAGAAAGATGAGAGTAAGATGAAGTGCTACAATTGCCAAGTTCCAGGGCATTTTGCTCGTAAGTGCACTGAGCTGAAAAAGGTAGCATTTCAAAATGCATCTCTTAATGCTATATATGTTTCTAGCACTATTTTACTAACTGAATCTTATACTGTGTAGATTGTAGACTCAGGGGCCGACCATGTGAGCCGGGTCGAGTTTCACCAGGATCAAAGCATGTATATGTAGGAAATAATACAAAGCTTGAAGTCAAAGGGATAGGCACTTGCATAATAGACATGCGTGGTGGCCGATCTTTGATGTTGCATGAAGTTCTGTATGTTCCAGAGATTCGATGAAACTTAGTCTTTGTATCTGTTCTTCTAGATTTAGATTTCAATTTGAACTTTAGTCGCAGCGGTCTTAGATTTACTCAAGATAATGTTTTTTATGATTTTGGACATCGTTATGATGGTTTTATTGTGTTAGATTGTAATCCTTCTTCGTATAACTATTATGTTGACCGTTGTGTTATGGCATGTTATTCTAGTAACAATGATGTTGATGTTATTACATGGCATGCAATATTAGGTCACATGGGGCAGGATCGAATGAATAGATTGGCTAAGGAAGGACATCTAGGTTCTTTCTCTAAAATTGAAATGCCAACTTGTGAAAATTGTCTTGCCGAAAAGATTACACGTAAACCATTTGAAAAGGCTAAGAGAGCTGATTTTTTATTGCAATTAATCCATTCTGATATCTATCGTCTAATAAATGTGAGTGCTAAGTCTGGTGCTTTATATTTTATTATATTCATTGATGATTTCACACGCTTTGGTTATGTCTATTTGATTTTTCATAAATCTGAAGCACTTGAATACTTTAAGAAATATTTGAATGAAGTTGAGAATCAATTAGACAAAAGGTAAGACCTTAAGAACCGATATAGGGCGTGAATATCTTTCAAAAGAATCTGAAGAATTGTGCAATGAAAAGGGAATCACCAGACAGTTAACTATTCCGTACACACCTCAACAAAATGGTGTAGCAGAAAGGAGGAATAGAACACTATTGGACATGATAAGGTCCATGATGGCGCATGCAAATTTACCTATATCCTTTTGGGGAGATGCTTTATTGACTGCAACTTATATATTGAACAAAGTGCCTTCTAAATCAATTTCTTCCACTCCTTATGAGCTATGGACTGGTCATAAACCAAACTTAAAGGATTTACGACCTTTGGGTTGTGCTGCATATGTAAAAGATTCTTTTAGCAAGTTTGGTAAATTAGGTCCATAAGGCAAGAAATGTATCTTTATAAGATATTCAGAACACTCCAAAGGGTATGTGTTCATTGATGAATTACAGGATGGAAGTGTTACTGAGATTGAATCGCGAGATGTTATATTTTTTAAAAATGATTTTCCAAGGAAGGGTGAGGTAAAGAATGGAGAGCCTCTTTATGAAATGTTGAACTCAGACAGTCAGTAAGTGTCTTCTGACATAGTTAATAATCAAATTCATCAAGATCTTATTCTTGATCCGAGTGGGAGTGGGAACTCTCAATCCCAAAATCCTTCTGATGAACCTGAATTTCAACTACGAAAGAGTGCCAGGAAATATATACCCAAATGTACTTATGACATTGAAGAATATGTTTTCTTGGTATCTCCCACAGAAATGGTTGAGCCAAAGTATGTGACTGAGGCTTTATCGAGCCCTGAAAAAGATAAGGGGATGAAAGCAATGAAAGAAGAATTAGAGTCCATGAAAACCAACAAAGTCTAGGATCTAGTTGACCTTCCGCCTGGGCATAGAGCCATTTGGAACAAATGGGTTCTCAAAGTTAAATACAAAGCGAATGGGTCAATAGAAAGATACAAGGCACGATTGGTGGCAAAAGGCTTTACTCAAGAAGACGGAATAGATTATGAGGAAATATTTTCACCAGTTGTGAAGTTTACCTCAATTCGCTTACTTTTGGCTACTGTTGCACGTTTGGATTTGAAATTATATCAAATGGACGTGAAGACAACTTTTCTCAATGGAGAACTAAACGAAAAAATCTACATGGAACAACCTGTAGGCTTCATCGTCAAAGGCCAAGAAAAGAAGGTTTGTAAATTGAAAAGATCTATTTATGGCCTGAAGCAATCTTCAAGGCAATGGTATTTGAGATTTCACAAGGAGGTGATCTTATATGATTTCACCATGATCAATGTAGACCATTGCATTTATGTGAAGAAGTCCAATGAGATGTTTGTAATTCTTTCTCTTTATGTGGACGGTATTTTATTGGCCGGAAATAATTTGGAGTATTTGAAAACTATCAAGTCATGGCTTTCAAAGTCATTTGACATGAAAGATATGGGCGAGGCAGACTATATCCTTAGAGTTAAGATCCAAAGAGACCGTTCCAAAAGGTTATTGAGTCTATCTCAAGAAACTTATATAAAGAAAATTTTGGAGCGTTTTCACATGAATAATTACAAATCCATGGATACTCCTATAGCGAGAGGTGAAACTTTAAGGCTTGAAATGTGTCCCAAGATTGAAAATGAAAAGGAAGTCATGTCTCGAGTTCCATATTCAAGTGCTGTCTGGAGCTTGATGTACACTATGATGTGTACTCGCCCAAACATTTGTTATACCGTAGGTCTGGTTAGCAGGTATCAATCCAATCCTGGAAGAGATCATTAGAAAGTTGTGAAGAGAATTTTCAGATACCTGAAGGGAACTACAGATTATTCACTATGTTATAGTGGAAATGATTTATACTTAAGAGGATATACAGATGTTGATTGGGATGGTGACCGGAATGATAGAAAATCAACATCCGATTATGCTTTCTTACTTAATGGTGGTGCTATATCATGAAAAAGTAAGAAACAAACATGTACAGCCCTTTCAACGATAGAAGTTGAGTTCGTGGCTTGTGCGTCTCCAGTACAAAAAGCTGTTTGGTTGAAGAGATTCTTTGAGCATTTGGATATTACAAAGAACTCTCAGGATCCCATGACTCTATATTGTGATAGTCAAGCGGCTATTGCATATACAAAAGATCCTAAGTATTACAGCAATACCAAATACATTGACATCAAGTATAACTTTGTGAGAGACATGGTAGCAAGTGGAGAGATAAATTTACAGTACATTCCTACGCGAAGCGTGATAACTGATCTTTTTACAAAGGCGATATCTAAAGACCTGTTTGAGAAACATGTAATGGCTCTAGGTTTGCGAAGGATATGAATATATATTTATATATTGTAAAATGACTTGATTATTTTAATATGCTCATCAATAGTTGACTCTTGAATTTATGCTTATATCTCATATGCATGTGATGAATATTTTGTTGATAAAGTGTGTCAAACAAGTCGCGAGATTGGCTCTCTCACATGAGCAATCGCCTCTTACGTTACGAATCATGAAGAGATGAGACCTTATAGAACCTTGGATAATGTGAGATTATATTTACTTGTAGAGGTCGGTCTTGATAACTAATCAGACTTACGAATTTCACTATTCGATTATGACTTGTTTTGTAAGCAGATGGAAGTTTCTCTAAGAAGATGGTTTGAGGATTATTGAAGTGAAAAACTCGGGTTAGACATTTGGAGGTTTCTAGACCAAGATCTGTACGGTGTTGAATGATTAAAAGAATAAGACACACGCGCCAATATAAGGTGGGAACACCGTAACATGTGTTTCATACCACGTGTGCTATCGACCATGGGATAATAGAAGAATGAATCACCGGTTCTTCATTGTGTGAGATCCCAAAGAAGTCAGAGTAACTTTTATTGAAATACCCTTTGACCTTTTACTGTCTCTTGAAGTACCAATCAGTGTTGCTACTTTAGCATGCCACTAATAGCCATGAGTGATTTGGCAATACAATGCATGTCTAGGAAAGCAGTTGATTTGGAATGGAAAGATTTGAGTAGAAAGAGAAGACAACTAAAAATTTAGTAATTTTAACTTGTATTCATAGGTCGACCATTACACTTACCATGAGGGTATCGAATGTAATTATGAATACAAAGTTAAATATGAACTTGAGTTTACCTCTTTCGAGGATGAGGGATCAGATAACTAGCTACTGGAGTAGCGGGTAATGTCTGGGGTATAGCGAGTAATAAGATCCTCATGTTAGTAGTAAATCCTTTCCGCATGTGATTGGTTTAGTACATTGAGCTGTTAAGAAACCTTAAAGGGTTTAAGAATATTATAGCTCTTAATGCTCGCAGGTCGCACGAACTATTTGCTAGTATGAATTACGTGTGTTATTGCCATGATACTAGCTTGGATCTAGTCCACCATATGCGAAGTGGGAGATGTAGGATATTGGGTTTTAAGTTACGAGTCGCCCATGTGGACTGACCCGATCCGTTTAGAAAGAGCATAAAATTTGAAGGTTACAGGGAAGTTACCCTGGCAGTTTAAACCAATACAACCACTATTACAGATGAGTAAAAAAAAATCTGAGAAAAATCAATTTTCTCAATCTGCCCAAGAAGTAACGTACTCTCCTTCTTGAAGGAACTTCTCTTCTTCTTTCTTCTCCAAATAAAAATATACACACAGATAAAGAGGCATTTAGTTTGTGGGAACACACTTTGTTTCCTAGTAATTCAAAGGTTGATTTAGGGTAATTCTTTCGGTGGTGAGTTCAATAATTCTTCCGCTGCTTTGACCGGTACGCTACTATTGTTCTCGCCCCGTGATTATTAAACTATCAAACCCATTTGGAGTCAAACCCCATATTAGCATGTCTTCCTTGGTAGATGCGGGAAGCGAGACTTAGATGGTTCAGACATGTTCAAAGGAGAAGCCCAGATGTTCCGGTACAGAGTTGTGAGCGGCTGGTTGTGGAGGGCACAAGAAGAGGTAGAGGGCGGCCTAAGAAGTATTGGGGAGAGGTGATCAGACAGGATATGGCAAGACTCCAGATTTCTGAGGACATGACACTTGATAGGAAGATGTGGAGGTCGAGTATTAGAGTTGTAGGTTAGGATGTAGTTGAGTCTTGACTTACTTCGTACCATTATAGGACTAGCCAGGTAGGGTTTTTGTCTAAGATAGCTAGTGACAATGTTGTGTTTTACTACTTCGTTTTTCAGTGCATATCCTATTTACTAGCTATCGCTTTTGCTTTGCATCCCTTTTTTGCATTTCATGGTGTTCCTATTTTTTTTATGATTGTTGTGGCGATACTAATATTGTCTCCTTTTTGTCCTTTTGTCTTTTTGTTTTCTTGAGCCGAGTATCTTTCGAAAACAGCCTCTCTACTCCTTTGGGGTAGGGGTAAGGTTTGCGTACAAACTATCCTCCCCAGACCCCATTAGTGGAATTTTACTGGATTGTTATTATTGTTGTTGTTCCTTGGTAGAGTTAGTAGGGATGAAGGTTGATTTGATTAAGTTAGTAATGTTCTCAGGGATATCTACGGAGATGGATGAGGTATCCTAGTTTCCAGAATTGTAGATAGTGTCCACTTTAGTAGCAATGACATTTGAGGGTAATGGACCCTCAATCATGTCCCTAATTACTGGTTGGTTTGGGATCCAGGTATTATTGATGAAGCTCACCCTATTTCCCTTGTGGACAACCCATCTACTGGCGTTGTTGCATGTATCCTAGCCTTTAAGAATACATTGTTAGGTTAGACATTTGGGCTTCTTGGGGGTATGGTTCCAGTTACAGTGCTAGAGATTAAGACTCTAGTCCATAAACGGGAGGTGTTATGGTAAATCCTCCAGGCCAGCCCATCATGGAAGGCTTTATTCTTATACTCAGCTTTCGCAAACCAAACTCATCATGAGACTTCTTCCTAGTGACTTTGTCCCAACTTGGCCAAACAGACTATAAGTCAGACGCGTAAAGAAATATAACTGATAACTCAAACAAATTTACTTATGACTATTGCTTCTTCTTGTTTTTTTCCTTAAAGAGTACACAAAAACTTTAAAAGACAAATAATATAAATCGAAGGAAGTAGTATTTGCTTATCCATTTCAATTTTTATCTTTCATTGTCATGCTTTAACTCATCAAGAAAACAAGAAAGATAGAGCAATGCTCAAAGCCGCCAAGAAGAAGAAGAAGAAGAAGAAGACGAAATGCAGAGAAAGAACTAAGAAGTAAAGAAACAAATGAATCTAATTCAACAACTACAATGCTGTTTCTAAATGAATTTAAAGCTAGAAATACCGTTTTTTAGTATCACCTTGCATCTGTACTATCCAGCCCGAATTTAATTAATCTATTTTGAACTAACTCCAGCTTGAATTTTGCATTACTTTAATTAATTTTATACTAATTTTAGAATATGTAATTCCATTTTGGTATAAACTATATTATATACTAATACAAAGAAAGCAATGACCCCACGGTTTTGGTCAAAATAGAACATGAAGGAAGACCACATTGCTTTGAATTTTGATCGGTTCTGTCCTCTTCTTAATTTGTTAAAATGTCTCTTTCGTCTATGTTGCACGTTGCCACGATCCACTTTGACCAATAAAACCAAAATTTATTTCTTTATTTTTTCTCAAGCATGCCGATCCAATTTTTTTTTTCTTTTTAAAAATGTTTACCATAGCTTGAATTTAAAATTGCTAAATACCTTCTTGATATCATAATAATGAATTAGCATAAAAATGTTTAAGATAAAATTCATTCTGTT
>AWOL01S0041857.1:0-13465 GCA_000715115.1 Nicotiana otophora | reverse complement strand
CCCAGGTTGTACGAAGATGTATCCTGATCTCAAGGAAGTCTATTAGTGGAATGACATGAAAAGTAATGTGGCGGACTTTGTTGCCAGGTGTCCGAATCGTCAGCAAGTAAAGTCCGAACACCAACGGCCTGGAAGGTTGGCACAAAACATAGAAATTACAATGTGGAAGTGGGAAATGATTAATATGGATTTTGTGGTAGGGTTACCACGCACTACACATAAGTTTGACTCAATTTGGGTGATTGTGGACCGGCTCACGAAATCAGCACATTTATTGCCAGTTAAATTTACCGACACAGCGGTATTGTATGCTCACTTGTACATCAAGGAAATAGTCAGGTTGCATGGCACTCCAGTTTCTATCATTATTGATCGAGGAGCTCAGCTCACGAAAAATTTATGGAAGAAATTTCAGCAAGGTTTGGGTACTCAGGTGAATCTTAGTACAACCTTCCATCCACAGACCGACGGGCAAGCTGAGCGGACTATTCAGACGCTTGAGGACATGTTGTGTGCTTGTGTTCTTGACTTCAAGGGTAGCTTAGATGATCATAGTCCATTCATAGAGTTTGCTTATAACAACTAGTATTCAGATGGAACTATTTGAGGCATTATATGATAGGAGATGTAGATCTCCTATTGGATGGTTAGAAATTTGGGAAACAGAGTTAATAGGGTTAGACCTTGTACATCAGGCTAGGGAAAACATTAAGATCATTAAGGAGCGGTTGAAGACTGTTCAGAGTCATCAGAAGTCCTATTTGGATGTCCGTCTTAGGGATTTGGAGTTCAAAGGAGATGATTGGGTATTCTTGAAAATTTCCCCGATGAAAGGTGTAATGCGATTTGGTAAGAAAGGGAAATTGAGTCTGAGGTATGTCGGACCGTACAGAATTATTCAGAGGATTGGTGAGGTGGCGTACAAGCTTGAGCTACCACCTCAGATATCATTAGTGCACCCGGTATTCCATGTGTCTATGTTAAAGAAGGTAGTTGGAGATCCGTCAGCTATTGTGTCGGTTGAGGCCATTGAGGTTAATGAAGAACTTCCATATGAAAACATTCCAGTTGCCATAGTTGATGGGCAAGTTCGGAAGTTGAGAAATAAAAGAATTACCTCCGTGAAAGTGCTATGATGGAATCAACAGGTTGAAGGGGCTACTTGGGAGGCCGAGGAGGAAATGAAGAAAAAGTAACCTTATTTGTTTGAATATCCATGTATTTATAAAGTTCTAATTTATGAAAATTCTAAGAGTTACTTTCTATGAATCATGTACCATTTGTACAGTGGACTTTAAGGGTGTTCCTTTCTGGTAATATAATGTGTGTGAGGCCACAGTTGTTGTTGTTATGAGTTATGTTACGTCAGTGGTTTGTGCATATATTTTAAGGATGTGTTTCTGGGGCACTCTAACAGGTGGATAGGCCTAGTTACAAGAGAAACTCTGGCAAATGTTTTGGAAATTAAGGGAGTTAGTCAAATTTGGGGTTGAAGGTGTGTGGTATGAAAACTGAGTTGCATAAAATGCTAATAGTTAACCTTGACCCTCATTCGAGGACAAATGATCTGAAGTTGGGGAGGATGTAAGGCCCCGTGAAAACATTCCTAACAACCGGGGTTCCGTGATTCCGGGGTAGGCGTAGAGGTTAACAATAGTAGAAACACTTCACGGCGAGCTTCCGAGCCGCAGTTCAGACTTTTTGGATTGAACAGTGTGCTGGGAGTTGAAGGAAAATGTTGGGCAGAAGTAGGCCTTTCTGCGGCCCATTCTGCGAGCGCAGAACCATTCTGCAGAGCACAGAACCACTCTGTGGAGTGTAGAACCATTCTGCGGATCGCAAGATGGTCGCAGAATGTGGCAGTTTTCTGGGTTATCTCTATGTCATTTTCGCGGCCCATTATGCGACGGCATAACCATTTCGCGGGCCGCACTCTTGTTGCATATAATGCTTGGAGATGTTTTGGAGGGAGGTTCTACGGTGCATTATGCGACCGCAGAACTGGTCTGCAGTGCATTATGCGACCGCAGAACACGTCTGTGGGCCGTATAGTGACCGCAGACCCGGTCAGTTCCTTTCTAGTTTTGGCACCCAAATTATGCGGCCGATATGCAGACCGCATAACAATATTGTGATCGTATACGCGACCGCATATCATGTTCTAGGGCTTCATTTTTTGGGGTTTTTAAACCCAACCCTTCTTCGTTAAAAAATAAGTCATAGCTCATTTGGGACAAATTTATGATATTTTAGAGTGACATAGAGAGTTCTTAGAGTGGGGGAGCAACCTTCAACCTATTATCCATCAATGCTTGCTCAATTATTGAGGATTAACAAAGGAAGTCTTCATCCTAAAGGTAAGAATCTATGTCCTAGCTGTCAATTTCGAAATTTACAAAAAATGGGATAATTAGAGAGACAATTATTAGGTGTGGGGGTTTTTGTGTTGCATGCATGTATTCTTGAAGTATGTGGGAAGGTTGTGACTAAAAATGATAGAGAATGGGTTGGGGAATTATGGAATCTTCAACAAAAAGGGCCTTAAAACATTGATGCACACCTAGTGTTTGATAATATGCTCAAATGAGCTAGAATCATGACCATCTTCCTAATCTTGGTCCATCATGTTATATTTCTAAAATAGATCGAAGTACTAAGAATTGCGGAATGTTTTAAAGTTTAAAGGAAGCTCAATTGAGGTATGTTGACTAAACACCCTTATTCGTAGAATCGAATCCCACGGTGTTCATGTAATTAGTGTAAGTCCTTGACCATTATTGAATTGGCTATTCCCAATGTGTTTGTGTTGAAGGATGTATGTTCAATATTTATTCTAAATGCTTCATCATGTCATCTCGCCATTTTAGGATGTGTTCAAAATGTGGAATATGTGTTACAAACGTTAATACTTCAAGTCACAATCGAAATAAAGGTTGTTATGCCAAATTGTATGAAAAGCCTCTATGTGCCTAAGATTCCTAAGTTGCTCAAATGTGAATTTAATGTCTTGAATGGAAAGCCTTATTGTTGTTAATAATGATAATGATGTTTAAA
Organism: Nicotiana otophora; assembly: GCA_000715115.1. NCBI lineage: Eukaryota > Viridiplantae > Streptophyta > Magnoliopsida > Solanales > Solanaceae > Nicotiana > Nicotiana otophora. The sequence goes on along the minus strand of AWOL01S0041857.1, from coordinate 10,411 downwards.
TGTGGAAAAGGGAACTGAAATTATGAAATATGGCTAAGTGCCAAGAATGATTTTAAAATTTTGGCCACTAGTGCCAATGAATCAAAAGTATATGAATTATGATGTGAGATAATTGATTGAAAAAGGTAATGTGTTGGGTAAGATGGCCTAGCCGATCGGGCCGTGATTTGATGCCATGCCGCACACATGGTGGTAGTGTACTAGAAATTATTATGAAATTGTGGTTATGGTTGATGTCTCATGTGAGACAACCTAGCCGATCGGGACGTGATCGGACTCCGTGTAAGAATACAGTGGTATTGTGAATTGTGGAATATCGGCACTAAAGATCACTCAACCTAATAACATGGAAATTGACTTGAAAACGTATGTTATCCTTAACTTGATGTTTTGATATTATTTGAAGCTCTTATTGAATTCTTGACTGTTGTCCCTGTATTATCATTCATTCTATTGAGATGGTGTTTAGCTTTACATACTAGTGATATTCGACAGTACTAACGTCCCTTTTGTCGGGGGCACTGCATCTTTACATGGATGCAGGTGGTTTCCTAGCAGGCAGTGCTGATCAGCGATAGTGGTACATCCTCTTCCCAGCAGACATAGTGAGCCCCACTTCATCCGGGGGTCATGTTTTGTATCGTTTGTTCATATTATTATCACGTCTCAAGGTATAGTCGGGGCCTTGTCGCCGGTACTACCATAGACCCTTTGGTAACTTTTAGAGGCTACGTAGACACTATGTGGGTTGTATGTGGGTGTTGGGAATGTTAAACAACTTATGTTGTGTTTTGACCACTTATTCCACTCAAGCTATAAGAATATGTGTATTTTGAGACTTAAAAGTGGAGTAACTAAGTAAACGATTTAGTATTGTATGTATGAACTTCCTACTATCTAATTAATGAAATTGTGTCTTCTCTTGATCATGGGTGAGCTAGGTAGAAAGAATCTAACATGCTTTCTCATCCGGGTTCACTTGGTTGAGTGTCAGTCATGCTTCCCGAGGTTGGGGCGTGACACCAGCGGAATGGCCACAAAATGGCATGTCGATTCCGCGATAGCACAATCATTCCGCAACCATTTTGCGATATAAGAGTCTTAATATGGCCAGTAGAGTGGCCACAAAATGATTTCAAAATTCTCCAACTTTCTACTTCACTTTGCGACGGATATTATGGTCTGCGGAGTGATTCCGCAATCGCACAATGGACCGCAGAACGGTTATTTTTTTCAATATTTTACCTCTAAATCTCCAATGAATTGTACAACCCAAATATTCCATATCGTGGTCCGTTTTCTACAATTTGCAAAATCATTAGCATACCTCAGCACCACAAAACCTTAAATGCCTTAGCGAAATTTTCCGGGGCCTTACAATTATAGCCATGTTCCCCTTTTTATTGTTCATTCTATGTTCATTTGCGGTTATGTGACTTGTTAGGGTGGTTTGTTTGGTTCCAGGGATGTTTCCGAATAAATTGGGACACATAGTCCCAAGGCCGGAAGCATAAGTTGAAAAAGTTGACCGTATGTTTGCTTATGAGTAAACGACTCCAAAATGGAGTTTTGATTGTTCTGATAGCTTCGTATGATGATTATAAACTTAGGAGTGTGTCTGGATATTGATTTTGAGGCCCGCGGGTCATGTTGGCTTGATTTGGCAAAAATATATGGTTTGGAAAGTTGAAGGTTTGGAAGTTGAGAAGTTTGACCGAGAGTTGACTTTGTTGATACCGGGCTTAGATTTTTGTTTCAGGAATTGAAATTGGTCTGTTGTGTCATTTCTAACTTGATTTGAGGTCAATCAGAGTTGGTTTGGTGTGTTTCGGCATTGGTTTTAGAAGTTGAAAGTTTAATAGTTCATTAGGCTTGAATTGGGGTGAGATTCGTGTTTTCGATGTTGTTTAATGTGATTTGCGGCTTCGACTAAGTTTGTGGTGTGTTTTAGGACCTGTTAGTATGTTAGGATAGGGTATCGCGGGCCTGAGGTGTTATTCGGATCCTGTTTGGCTAATTTTGGACTTGTTGGAATGTCATAATCGTTGTATCTATTAAATGTTTTTAAAGTGAAATTTGGTGGATTTTGGACTAGCGATTGGAGAGTAAGATTTGGGGATTTGAGGAGGCACCCGTACAGTGCTGAGTAATTGTGTGTGATAAGTGGGAGTTTATGACAGATAGATTAAGTACTCTGAGAGTGTGAGTGCCTGGGATTATCACTGTGATGCATTACATTTGACATGCATATTTGACATGTAGTCATTGAGATGTAACATTCCTCATGCTAGCGGGTATTGTTGAACTTGAAAGCTTGCCTAAATTTATGTACTATGCATAAGCTGAATATGAAAGTTCTATGAGTCATTAGTTCTATGAGATGTAACATTCCTCATGCTACTGCTTTCAGCCCAAGGTTAGTCCTATTAGTTACTGAGTATATTAGGTCGGTTGTACTCATACTACACTTTATATTTCGTGTGCAGATCCAGGTACATATGGACGCGATGGTTACTAGAGTGGTGATAGTACATGTTTGGAGACCTTGAGGTAGTTTCAATGACACCCACCGACCTCGACTCTCCTTTTTCTAAATTTATTTCAGTATTGTTCTATTTTCTCAGACTGTTGTACTAGAGTTTTAGACTATGTTGACATTAGTAGCTCATGTACTCAGTGACTCCAATATTTTGGGATTTATTGTAGTTGAGTTGCAGTTAATTTTATCAGTTATTTATTAGACTTTCCACTTTTGAACTTATTAAACAATGTGTTTTAACTCAATGCATAGTTGTTATGTGATTATCGGCTTGCCTAGTAATGTGTTAGGCACCATCACGATAGGTTGGGATTTTTTGTCATGACAAGTTCGTATTAGAGAACTAGGTTACTTAGGTCTCATGTGTCATGAACATGTTTAATAGAGTCTTGCAGATCGGTACAGAGACATCTATACTTATCTTCCAGAGGCGATCGAACCATTAGAAAACATCACTTTCTTGTATTCTTGTCATGTAGATTTATTGATTCTGGAAACTAAACTTCTATTATTGTATTCTCTCACAGATGGTGAGTACATATGCAATCGGATCGGGCGGATGACCACCAATATCACCAGCTAGGGTTGCAAAAGACTGGGGCCACTATAGAGGCGGAGGTGAGGCTTTGTAGCTGTGCCCATTATGATTCCAGACCTTTAGGATGATTTGGCCAGATATTGATTGTTCCGGCCGCACCAACCACTTCTCTTGCTGGGAGTTGTGCTCAGACTCCCGCTGCCCGTACTCCCGAGAAGTTACGGGATTCCAGACACTGGGGGTACTAGCAGCCCAGCCGGTTACAACTACACGGGACCAGGTTGGCCCACCTATGATTGAATAGGAATGGAGCAGATTATAGTGGTTTGGGAGGCTTAAGCCTCCAAAGTTAAGTAGGACCGAGTCAAAGGATGCTCGGGATTTTATAGACAGGTGTCAGTGGATCCTTCGCACAGTAGGTATTTTTGAGACCACTGGAGTTTCATTCACTACTTTTCAGCTAATGGGGGCAACCTACAGATAGGGGGAGGCCTGTGGGTTGAGCAGGCCAGCTAGCGCTGCACCACTTACGTTGCATGAGTTCTCAGTTCTCTTCTTATAGAAGTTTTTCCATAAACTCACAAAGAGAAGTGGCGTAGGAAGTTTGAACAGCCACGCCAAAAGGGTATGTCAGTGACCTAGTATGAGATGAGATTTTCAGGAGGTTCATTGATGGTCTCAACTATGGACTTCGCTTCGTCATGACTTAGGAGACTATGTCAGGTGTGGGGTTTGACGATGTGGTTGATACTGCTAGATGCCTAAAGCAGGTTCGTATTCAGGAGCGTGAGAAGAGTGAGGCCAAGAGGCATGTTGGTTCGGGTTATTTAAGTAGTGCCTCATCTATAGGTTAGTCCCCACAGGTCGTCCTTATAAGCCTGCTCAGAGGGCTTGTCTAGTATATCGTGGTGCATCAGCTAGCCATGGTTCATACGGTGCTTATCTGAGTCAGTAATTTCCCAGTTCCCTATCACTTTAGAGTACATCCCGTGCTCCATCAGTTAAGGGTTCATCTGTACCGGGTCTTTATAGTAGTTATTCTGGTTCTCTGGGTCCGATTCAGTCCCTACCGCCATTGACTGATCGGAGTTTCTTTGAGTATGGAGAGCTTGGACATATGAGGAGGTAATATCCCCGTTTTTTGGGAGGTCCAGTTCAGTTGAGGGGTCAGTCTATGACTTCCACACTAGTTACTTCACCACCTGCTCAGCCAGCTCGGGGTGGGGTTCAAATAGCTAGATGTCTCCCTAGAGGGGGAGTCTGGCCAGGTGGTGGTCAAGCTAGATACTATGCTTTCCCGCCAGGCCAGAGGTTGTTGCTTCAGACGTATTGATCCCAGGTATTGTTTCAGTGTTCCACAAGGATGATTCCATATTATTTGACTTTGGTGCCACTTATTCATATGTATCATCGTATTTTGCTCGTTATTTGGATATACCACATGATTGCCTAGTTTCACATATTTATGTGTCTAATCCGGTAGGTGATTATATTGTTGTGGACCGTGTATATCGGTCATATATGGTGATTATTAGGGGATTGGAAACGAGAGTTGATCTCTTACTACTTAGTATGGTTAATTTTGACGTGATTCTAGGCATGGATTTGTTGTCACCATGTAATTCTATTATGGATTGCCACACTAAGACCATTCTGCCGGCGATACCAGGATCATCTAGGATTGAGTGGAGAGTCGATGCCAGGATCGCCTCTGTATTGCATGACATCAACGGAGTTTAAGGAATTGGAAGAGCAGCTTCATGAGCTTCTTGATAAGGGGTTGATCAAGCCTAGTGTGTCACCATAGGGTGCACTAGTTCTATTTGTGAAGAAGAAGGATGGTATTGTGCAAATGTGCATTGATTATAGGCAGTTGAACAAAGTTACAATTAAGAACAAGTAATATTTGTCGTGTATTGATTAATTATTTAAGCATCTTCAGGGATGTAGAGTGTTCTCTAAGATTGATTTGTGGTCTAGGTAGCACCAGTTGAAGATTCGGGACTTTGAGATTCGAAAGACGGCATTCAGGACCCGCTATGGTCACTACGAGTTCCTTATGATGTCTTTTGGTATGATAACTGATCCAGCAGCATTCATGCATCTGATGCACAATGTATTCCAGCAATATCTTGTTTTGTTTGTCATATTATTCATTGATGATATACTGGTGTACTCTCGTAAGTAAGTGGAGCATGGGCAACATCTGAGGATTGTACTACAGATATTGAGGGAGATGAAGCTTTATGCTAAATTCTCCGATTGTGAGTTTTGGCTGGGTTCTATAGCGTTCTTGGGGAACATGGTGTCCAGTGAGGGGATCAAGGTAGATTAAAAGTAGATTGAGGCAATCCAGAGTTTTCCCAGACCATCTTAAGTGATTAACATTTGGAGTTTTCCTGGCTTAGCCGAATATTACCACCGCTTCGTGGAGGTTTCTCATCCATTGCTGTGCTTTTAACTATGTTGACCAGGAAAGGTGCCCCATTAAGGTGGTCTGATGAGTATGAGGAGAGCTTTTCAGAAGCTTAGAACTGCCTTGACCACAACTCCAATTCTATTTTTGACGTCAGTATTTTGTTCATATACAGTGTATTATAATGCTTCTCAAATTGGTATTAGGAGTTTCTTGATGCAGGAGGGTAGAGTAATCGCTTATTCTTCATGCCAGTTAAAGCCCCATGAGAAGAACTACCTCGTTCATGATTTAGAGTTTGCAGCCATTGTCTATGCATTGAAGATTTGGAGGCATTATCTCTGTGGTGTGTCTTGTGAGGTATTTATAGATCATCGGAGTTTACAGCACTTGTTCAAGCAAAAGGATCTAAACTTGAGGTAGTGAAGATTGGAGCTATTAAAAGACTATGATACTACCATTTTGTATCATCTCGGGAAGGCCAAAGTGGTGGCTGATGCCTTGAGTAGAAAGGTGGTGAGTCTGGGTAGCCTTGCATATATTCTTGTTGGTGAGAAACTACTTGCATCAGTTGTTTAGGTCTTGGCCAATTAGTTCGTGAGGTTACATGTTTCAGAGCCTAGGCGAGTTCTAGCATGCGTGGCTTCTCGTTCTTCTTTATATGATCACATCAGAAAGTGTCAATATGATGACCCCCATTTGCTTGTCCTTGTAGACACGGTTCATCACGGTGATGCCAAGGAGGTTTCTACTTGAGATGATGGGGTGTTGCAGATGTAGGGTCTGATTTATGTGCTCAATGTAGATGTGTTACATGAGTTAATAATTCAAGAGGCCCACATGTCGTGGTATTCCATTCATCCGGGTGCCACGAAGATTTATCATGACTTGAGGCAGAAATATTGGTGGAGAATGAAGAAAGATATAGTGGAGTTTGTAGCTTCGCGCTTGAACTTTTAGCAGGTGATGTATAAGTATTAAAGGTCTGGCAGTTTGCTTCAAAGGCTTGAGATTGTTGGGCTCCCACAGACCTTGAAACATTTTGAAGCTATTTTGATGATTATGGACCGTTTGACCGAGTCTACACATTTCATTCCTATGGTGACTACATATTCTTCTGAGCGGTTGGCTGAGATCTATATCCGCGAGATTGTTCGTCTTCACGGTGTGCCGATGTCCATTATTTCTGATATAGGCACATAGTTCACATTGTTGTTTTGGAGAGCAGTGGAGTGAGAGTTAGGCACATGAGTTGAGTTGAGTAAAACATTCCACCCTCAGATGAATAGAGAGTCTGAGCACACCATTCTGATATAGGAAGACACACTATGCGCTTGTGTTATGGGTATCGAGGGTTGTTTGGATCAGTTTCTACTTCTTGCAGGGTTTTCCTACAACAACAGCTACCAATTGAGTATTTATGTGGCTCCTTATGAGGCTTTATATGGGATGCAGTGTCAATCTCCAGTTGGGTTGTTTGAGCCGGGAGAGGCTAGGTTGTTAGGCATGGACCTCGTTAAGGATGCCTTGGAAATGGTCAAGTTGCTTCAAGATCGACTTCGCACGGCACAGTATAGACGGAAGAGCTACACTAATCGGATGGTTCATGATGTTGCATATATGGTGTGAGAGAAGGTATTACTCAGTTTTTAACCCTTGAAGGGTGTTATGATGATAGGGAAGAAGGGCAAGATGAGCCCTTAGCATATCGTACTTTTTGAGGTGCTTGAAAGGATTGGGGAGGTGGCCTATAAGCTTTCATTGCTGCCTAGTCTATCGATTATTCACCCAGTATTTTATGTTTTCATGCTCCGTAAGTATTATGGTGATCCCACTCATGTTTTGGACTTCAGAACGGTTCAGTTAAATCGAGATTTGACTTATGATGTGGAGCTGATGGCCATTTTTGGATCAGCAGGTTTAAAAGTTGAGATCAAAGAATATAGCTTCAGTGAAAGTATAATGGACAAGTCATCCAGTCAAGGAGGCTACTTGGGATACCGAATAGGAGATGCGAAGCAGCTATCCAAACCTATTTGAGACCCCGTGTAAGATTCTAGACCCGTTCAAGGACGAAAGTTTGTTTAATAAGGGGGATTGTAATGACCCTGTTGGTCATTTTGAGTATTGTAGCCTGTTCCCCCATTTATTGGTTATTCTATTGTCATTTGTGGTTATGTGACTTGCTAGGGTGGTTGGTTTGGTTCTAGGGATCTTTTAGAATGAATTAGGATACATAGTTCCAAGGTTAGAAGTTAAAGTTGAAAGACTTGGATGGATGTTGACTTATGAGTCAACGACTCCAGAATGGAGTTTTGATGGTTATGACAGCTTCGTATGGGGATTTTGAACTGAGGAGTATGTATGGATATTGATTTGGAGTACCCTAGGTCATTTTGGCTTGAATTGGTGAAAGTTAGAAAGTTGAAGGTTTGGAAAGTTGAGAAATTAGACCGAGAGTTGACATTGTTCATACCAGGCTCGGATTTAGGATTTGGGCATTAGAATAGGACTATTGTGTCATTTCTGACTTGTGTGCAAAATTAGAGGTCAATCGGAGTTGGTTTGGTGTGTTTCAGCATTGGTTTTAGAAGTTAGAAGTTTAATAGTTCATTAGTCGTGAATTGGGGTGTGATTCGTGTTTTCGATGTTGTTTGATGTGATTTGAGGCATCGACTAAGTTCGTGCCATGCTTTAGGTCCCGTTGGTATGTTTTGGATCGGGTCTCGTGGGCTTCGGGTATGATTTGGATCATCTTTGGCTCATTTTTTACTTGTTAGACTACTGTAATTACTGTATCCGCTTTTCTTATGCGCGTTTGCGAGGGAGGGATTGCAATCGCAAGAGTATTTGAGCGACTGGTGAAACTTGTACTCCGCATTAAGGAGAACCGTGATGCGTTCGCGAAGGTTCTTGGAGTTCGGCATCTGGAACACGTGTCGAAGGTAGAATTAGCTAAGAAGGGAGGTGAGGCCTACGGCAGTAGGTGATTTGTTCTTCGCGATTGCGTGGTCAGGACCGCGATCATGAAGCTAAGTGGTCTTTGTCATCGCATTCATGACTGGGATGTCACGTTCGCATAAAAGGGATTTGGCAGCTAAGTATATTTGTGCTTCGCGGACGCGAGGTAATATCCGCAATCGCGAAGAAGAGCAACTAGGCAGATTATGTAAAATCCCAAATCGTGGGTTAGAGTAGTATTTCATATTTTGACTTGTGGAGCTCGATTAGGGGCGATTGTTTTGAAGGATTTCACTACAAATCAAAAAGTAAGCAACTTTTGATCACTGTTGTCCAATTATATTGAATACCTATTGATTTCAACACCTAGATTATGTGTTTTAAAGGTGAAATTTGGTGGTTTTTAGACTGGAGAGTATGATTTGGGGATTTGAGGTCGATTTGTGATTGGAATTAAATGATTTTAGTATGGTTGGACTCGTTATTGAATGGGTGTTCTGATTTTGTGTATTTTATCGGGTTCGAGGTGTGGGCCAGCGGTTGACTTTCTTGTGTTGACATTTTGAATTTGGTTAAAGAATAGAGCTTTATCATATGTAATCAATTCCTATAGCTTGTATTAATTATATTAAGTTGTTTGTGTCTAGATTCGAGTCGTTCAGAGGCTGATTCNGAATCGATTCCTATAGCTTGTATTGATTATATTAAGTTGTTTCTGTCTAGATTCAAGTCGTTCAGAGGCTGATTCCCGGGGCAAGGGTTTGTTGGAGCATTGAGGTAAGTAACACTTCTAAACTTAGTACCGACTGTATGAATCCCTGGAATAAGTGTTATATGGTTGATGTTGGGGTTACGCACATGCTAGGTGACGAGCGTGTGGGCGTGCACTATGCTAATTATGATCTAATGTTAGGACCCACTGAGGTCATTTCTCCTATTGAGTTATTTGCTTAAGTTGCAATTATGTACTCAGTCATATTTACTCATTTGCCTATCATATCTCAGTCTCTCCCATCATGGTATCATTATTTGGGCTGAGTGGTATGAGATTTGTGAGCCCATGAGAGTAGAGAGATTACATCAGGCCTTATTGGCTTATTTATTATTATGGATCGAGTTGCATGGCACAGTAGGCCCTATTGGCTTATTTATTATTATGGATCAAGTTGCATACCGTATCAGGCCTTATAGGCTTTATATTAGTGCTTGGGTAGGATCCGCCCTCCGGAGTTTGATATACCTGCAGTGAGCGCAGGCACCGCACAGTGCTATGTGATTGTGTGTGTGATGAGTGGGAGTTTGAGACAGGTTGAGTACTCTGAGAGTTTGAGCACCTGGGATTATCACTGTGATGCATTTCATTTGACCTGCATTTTTGACATGTAGGCATAGCGATGTAACGTTTCTCTTGCTAGCTGTACATGGCATATTTTATCGGTGTTGAGCTTAAATTGTTGAACTTGAAGACATGCCTACATTTTTGTACTATGTACAAGCTGGATATGGAAGTTCTATATCTTTCTGAGCTCGTCACTACTTTCAGTCCAAGGTTAGCCATGTTACTTACTGAGTACATTGGGTCGGTTGAACTCATACTACACTTTGCACTTCTAGATCCAGGTACATTTGGACGCGGTGGTTGCTACATTGGTGATAGTACTTGTTCGAAGACCACGAGGTAGCTGCAATGATGCCCCGGACCTTGACNTCGATTTGTGATTGGAATTAAATGATTTTAGTATGGTTGGACTCGTTATTGAATGGGTGTTCTGATTTTGTGTATTTTATCGGGTTCGAGGTGTGGGCCAGCGGTTGACTTTCTTGTGTTGACATTTTGAATTTGGTTAAAGAATAGAGCTTTATCATATGTAATCAATTCCTATAGCTTGTATTAATTATATTAAGTTGTTTGTGTCTAGATTCGAGTCGTTCAGAGGCTGATTCCCGGGGCAAGGGT
>AWOL01S0041851.1:0-20345 GCA_000715115.1 Nicotiana otophora | reverse complement strand
CCATTAGGCTAGGAAACTTCCAAGTCACCAATCTAATTCTCACTTTTCTCAAGTACCGAGGCTATTTCACCGGAGCGCTGATCAAAATGCTTGTGTTTGGGAAGCAAACAAACTCATGTTTTGGAAGATGCATTGATGTTAAATCTATTTCCCTTTCACTAAGAGTGAAGGTCTTAGATTGGATAGAACGCTTGCCCAGTCATTCTATTCATACATGGGATGTGTTAGCATCAAACTTCATTTCTAATTCTTCTCCCCCCGGCATATGGCAACTTTACGGGATGAAATATTGGCCTTCAAGCAAGAACCCATTGAACCTTTGCATGGGATTTGGAAGTGATATTGTATTATGGTGAAGGAGTATCCAAACAATGATATGATCTACAACATGATCCAACAAATATTCTGCCGTGGCATTAATACCACAAATCAATGTAAGATCAATCAATTTGCTAGAGGTAATTTGACAATACTTTATGCAGAAGCATGTGAGATTCTTGATGAGATAGAAGAGACATCTTCGGCTTGACAATCCCGAGCCAATATTCTTCAAGGTGATCCCAACATGATTCATCTTCATAAGAATTGCAAGACCATGGGCAGGCTATTGCGGAAGTAACCACTACCATGACTCAACTTGCTAAGTCTCAACTTTATCAAACTCAAGCTCCAAAGCAAGTCCATGCCATGGAAGTAGTGAGTGTTTCGGCCAACAAGAAGCATACTAAAGGTCCCCAATTTCAACCCCAAGTGGAGAGTTATGCACTGTAACGACCCGGTCGGTCATTTCGAGAGTTATAGCCTTGTTTCCCCCATTTCTGCTTCTTTTTTTGCTTTTTAGCTATATTATCTTATACCGGGTTAGTTGGTTCGGGTCCGGAGTAGTTTCAGAGTGGATTGAGACACTTAGTCTCTAAGGTAGAAGCTTAAGTTAGAAAAGTCAACCGGATATTGACTTATATGTAAACGATCTCGGATTTAAATTCTGATGGTTCCATTAGCTTTGTTAGGAGTGCATCCGGAATGTGATTTGGAGGTCCGTAGTAGAATTAGGCTTGAGTTGGCAAAAGTTAGAAATTTGGCCATTTTGGTCGGCAGTGGAAAATTTGATATCGGGGTCAGAATGGAATTCCGAAAGTTGGAGTAGGTCCGTAATGTTAAATATGACTTGTGTGAAAACTTTGCGGTCAATCGGACGTGGTTTGGTAGGTCTCGGCGTCGTTTGTGGAATTTGGAAGTTTAGAAGTTCTTAGGCTTGAATCCGAGGGTAATTTGGTGTTTTGATGTTGTTTTGAGTGATTCGAAGGTTCGACTAAGTTTTTATGGGGTTATAGGACTTGTTGGTATGCTTGGTTGAGTGATTCTGAAGTTGGCTGTTGCTTGTGTAATCGCACCTGCGAGGGTAGGGCCGCAGGTGCGACGCTGCAGGTGCGGTGGGACTGACGCAGGTGCGAGAGTGTGTTGGACTGGGGAGAACCGCAGGTGCGAGTGGGTGTGAGCATATGGGAGCCCGCAGAAGCAGGTAGGTGCCCGCAGAAGCGAAAGAGAGGAGTTCAGGCAGTGGCCGCAAGTGCGAGGTCTTTTTCGCACCTGCGAGGTCGCAAATGCGGATGGGGAGCGCAGGCGCAGAGTTGGTGATTTAAGTGATTTTCCACATGTGCGCATTCTGAGCCACAAGTGCGAAAAGCCTAGGCAGAAACTTTAAATAGAAGACTTCGCGAATTTTTCCCATTACCACCATTTTCAAGTCGGTTTTTGGATCTTTTGGAGTGATTTTGAAGAGAGAGTTAGGGGGTTTTCATTGAGGTAAGTTTCTTGAGCTCTAATACTCCTATTTATCGTGATTTTCCGTTGTTTAATCATTTAATTAGTGGAAATTAGGGATGAAAATGAGGGGTTAGGGCTTGGGATTTTGGCGAGTTTAATTTAAGGATTTGAGGGACCAAAAATTTCGTATGTAAGGACTCGTGAGTGAATGAGCTTTCAAGTTTTGTAACTTTTGTCGAATTCTGAGACGTGGGCCGGGGTCGGGTTTGGGCCAATTTCGGGTTTGTGGTCTAAATTGGTAGTTTTCTTGTGGGATTCATTCCTTTATCTCATATTGATCGTATTTTATTGCTCGTTGCTAGATTCGGGTCATTTGGAGGCCGGTTCAAGAGGAAAAAGCATTCCGGAGTAGGAGTTCTACGCTGTTGAGGTAAGTAACAGTTTTAAATCTGGTTTTTAGGGTATGAAACCCGTAGTTTGGTATGATATGACTGTTTGGAGGTGGCACCCATGCCAGGTGACGGGCATGTGGGTGTACACCATGAGGGATTGAGACTTGGTCCGTCCCGGGAGATTGCGAAGTCTAATAGCCTTTAATTGTGTTTATATGCATTCCTATCTACTAGAACTTGACTGCTTTCATGTTAGAAATCATGCTTAGGCTATATTCATTCTCATGGTAGTTATACTGAGTCATAGTGATTTCTGTACATGTTTACCTCAGTCTCTGTTATTTGTTTTCCCGGATGATATGTTGTAACACTTTGATTTGGGATGTTTTTCCCTTTCTTTATTAAGAGTTGTGAGACTATAGAGGTTCATGACTGAGTAAGGCCGAGGGCCTGGTTGTGAGGTATTGTTATATGGCACGTGAGTTATCCGTGCGGATCCTTATGTTTATACTATGGCACGTGAGTTATCCGTGCGGATCCAGATATGATATTATAGCATGTAAGTTGTCCGTGCGACACGTGAGTTGTCCGTGCAGATTAGCGCTTGGGCTCTAGGAGCCCCTCATGATTCTGAACACCTCCAGTGAGCGCAGGTACCTATTGAGAGTATGTATTGAGGGCTGAGAGCCGAGAGTGTGAGCTGTTGAGATGGGTTGAGTGGCTGCTGCCTTGAGAGGCTGTACTTGCTTTTATATATTGTTGCATTTAGTTGTTATCTATTGTTGTTATGAAATTTTTGGAAGATTCATATCTATTTTACATGAGCGTGAACTGATTTGACTTATACCACAGGATTTGAAAGCATGTCCACTCTTTACTGAAAACTTTTAAAATGAACTGTACTGTATAGCTCGTCACTACTTCTCTGTTCCTTATTTATTTCTGTTACTTGCTGAGTTGGTTTTACTCATGCTACACCCTACACTTCGTGTGCAGATCCAGATGTGTTTGATCACGGAGGTCGTTAAGTTCGGGAGGATCGAGTATCGGAGACTACGAGGTAGCTTCCAGCGTCTGCCGGACCTTGTCTCTCCTTCTATATATTTCTTTCTATCTTGTATTGATACTTAGACACTGGTTGTATTAGTTTGGTTATCTAGATGCTCATGACTTAGTGACACCCCGATGTCGGGATATTTTTCCGTACTTATGTTTTTATTTGGGTTTTATCCCGTATTTATGAAAAACTCCGGATATTTTAAATGTCTTAATTCATTTATGTTAATATTTTTAAAGAATATTGGAAAGGTCGGCTTGCCTAGTACCACGATAGGCGCCATCACGACGGTTTAGGTTTTGGGTTGTGATAAGTTGGTATCAGAGCCCTAGGTTACATAAGTCTCCCGAGTCGTGAGCGAGTTAGTAGAGTCTTGCGGATCAGTACAAAGACGTCTGTACTTATCTTCGAGAGGCTGCAGAACCCTTAGGAAAATTTCACATTATTGGATTCTTGTCGTACGAATCTATTTGTTCTAGTAATTAAACACCTGTTGTTTCATTCTCTCACAGATTGTGAGGACTCGTGCTACCGGTCAGGAGGGCCAGCCACCAGTACCACCAGCCAAGGCCGCGAGAGGCCGAGGCAGCGTTAGAGGCCGTGGTAGGGGCATAGGTGCAGCCCGTACAACAGTTGGGGCAGTACCTGCAGATCCACTAGTTTTCCCAGATCAGGACTAGGTTCCAGTTGTTGATGCACCAGCTCAGGCACCGCCTGTGCCTATTGTGATTCCAGGCCTTCAGGAGGTCCTAGCTCAGATTCTGACAGCGTGTACCGGCCTTGCTCAGGCGGTCTCTATATTGACGGACGCAACCACTTCTCAGGCCGGGGGAGGCACTCAGACCCCCGCTGCTCGCACACCCGAGCAGGTTGTTCAGGGACTCCAGACACTGGAGGCACCACCAGCCCAGCTGGTTATAGCTACTCAGGATTATGTAGTTCCTGCTATGCTTGAGGATGATCAGCGTAGGGTGGAGAGGTTTGGGAGACTCCAGCCTCCACCTTTCAGTGGCACAGAGAGAGAGGCTGCCCAGGACATCTTGGACAGGTGTCATAGGATACTCTGTACTGCTGGTATTCTGGAGACTTGTGGGGTCTCATTCACTACTTTTCAGTTTTTCAGGGCTGCACTCAGATGGTGGGAGACTTACGAGAGGCGTAGGCCTATTAGCACAACACCCCTTACTTGTCAGTAGTTCTCCGTGGTCTTTTTGGAGAAATTTATGCCTTAATCCCGCAGAGAGGAGCTGCGCAGACAGTTTGAGCAGCTTCGCCAGGGCGATATGTCTGTGACGCAGTATGAGATGTGATTCTCAGAGTTGGCCCATCATGCTATCTGGTTGGTTCCCACAGACAGTGAGAGGATCATTAGAATTATAGATGGTCTCACTTTTCAGCTACGATTGCTCATGACCAGAGAGAGGGTGTATGGTGCTACCTTTGATGAGGTTGTCGATATTGCTTGACAGATTGAGATAGTTTGCGGTCAAGAGAGGGTTGAGAGGGAGGCCAAGAGGCCTCATGGTCAGGGTGGATTCAGCGGTGCTCCTTTTGGGGATCAATTCCAGCACAGTAGAGGTTATCATTTTAGACAGGCTCAGTCGGCTCGGCCATTTCACTGTGGTGCATCATCCGGCCATGGTTCTCACAGTTATCAGAAGGGCCAGTCATCATTCAGTGTGCTACCAGCGCAAAGTTCACATCATGCCCCGCCCACTCAGGTATCCTCGGGTAGTTCTTTTGGGCATCAGGAGCAGCAGTTTCGTTAGAGGAGGGGTTGTTTCGAGTACGGAGATTTTGGTCACATTATTAGAGATTGCCCTAGGCTATTGGGTGGGACTCCATAGCAGAGTACTCGGCCGATGGCACCAGCACCGGTTCCTCCACCACTCGCCCAGCCAGCTAGGGGTGGAGCTCAGCCAGCTAGGGGCGGAGTGCAGTCAGCTAGGGGTCGCCCTAGAGGGGGAGGAAGATTAGGGGGTGGTCAGGCCCGTTTCTATGCCCTCCCTGCTAGACCAGATATTGTTGCTTCAGATGCTGTGATTACAGGTATTGTCTCAGTTTATCACAGAGATGCCTTTGTATTATTTGACCCTGGTTCCACGTATTCATATGTTTTCTCGTATTTCTCCCATTTTCTGGATATGCCCCGTGAGTCTTTAGTTTCATCTGTTCATGTATCTACTCCTATGGGCGATACTATTATTGTGGACCGCGCATATCGGTCATGTGTGGTGATTATTGGGGGTCTGGAGACCCGAGTGGACCTTTTGCTGCTCCTTATGGTTGACTTTGATGTGATATTGGGTATGGATTGGTTATCTCCATGTCATGCCGTTCTAGATTGTTACGCTAAGACCGTGACGTTGGCAATGCTAGGATTTTCGAGGGTTGAGTGGAACGGTTCTATAGATTATGTACCTAGTAGGGTGATTTCATATTTGAAGGCTCAACGTATGGTTGAGAAGGTTTGCCTATCTTATTTGGCATTTGTAAGGGATGTTAGTGCAGAGACTCCTTCCATTGATTCCGTTCCGGTGGTACGTGATTTTTCGGATGTTTTTCTTGCAGACCTGCCGAGTATGCTGCCTGATAGGAATATTGACTTCAGTATTGATTTGGTGCCGGGCACTCAGCCCATTTCTGTTCCACTGTATCGTATGGCACCGACAGAGTTGAAAGAGTTGAAGGAACAGCTTCAGGAACTCCTTGATAAGGGGTTTATTCGACCTTGTGTGTCACCTTGGGGTGCACTGATTCTATTTGTAAAGAAGAAGGATGGTTCCATGAGGATGTGCATTGATTACAGGCAGTTGAACAAGGTCACAGTCAAGAACAAGTATCCTTTGCCTCGTATTGATAATTTATTTGACCAGCTTCAGGGAGCGAGGGTGTTCTCCAAGATTAATTTAAGGTCCGGTTATCACCAGCTGAAGATTCGGGATTCGGATATTCTTAAGACAACTTTTAGGACCCGATATGGCCATTATGAGTTCTTGGTGATGTCTTTTGGGCTGACCAATGCCCTAGCAGCGTTCATGCATTTGATGAACAATGTATTCGAGCCCTATTTGGACTCATTTGTTATTGTATTTATTGATGACATCCTGGTGTACTCTCGTAGCCAGGAGGAGCATGCCCAACATTTGAGGGTTGTATTGCAGAGATTGAGGGAGGAGAAACTTTATGCAAAGTTCTTCAAGTGTGAGTTTCGGCTCGGTTCAGTAGCATTCTTGGGGCACGTGGTGTCCAGTGAGGGTATTCAGGTGGATCCGAAGAAGATAGAGGCGGTGCATAGTTGGCCTAGACCATTCTCAGCCACGGAGATTAGGAGCTTTCTTGTTTTGGCAGGTTATTATCGTCGCTTTGTAGAGGGATTTTCATCTATTGCATCGCCCTTGACCAAATTGACCCAAAAGGGTGCTCCATTCAGGTGGTCGGATGAGTGTGAGGAGAGCTTTCAGAAGCTCAAGACTACCTTAACCACAACTCCAGTGTTAGTTCTGCCATTAGCTTCAGGTTCTTACACCGTGTATTGTGATGCCTCGATGGTAGGTATTGGATGTGTTATGATACAGGAGGGTAGGGTGATTTCCTATGCCTCGCTCTAGTTGAAGACTCATGAGAAGAACTATCCTATCCATGATCTTGAGTTAGCAGCCATTGTTCACGCCTTGAAGATTTGGCATCATTATTTGTATGGGGTTCATTGTGAGATCTATACGGATCACCGGAGTTTGCAGTATCTGTTGAAGAAGAAGGATCTTAATTTGCGTCAGCGGAGATGGTTGGAGCTTCGTAAGAACAATGATATCACTATTTTGTACCATCCGGGGAAGGCCAATGTGGTGGCCGATGCTTTGAGTCACCGGGCGGAGAGTTTGGGGAGTTTAGCATATCTTCCGACAGAAGAGAGACCTTTGGCATTGGATGTTTAGGCCTTGGCGGTCCAGCTTGTGATATTGGATATTTTGGAGCCGAGTCGGGTGTTGGATTGCATGGTCTCCAGGTCTTTTTCTTTATGACTGTATCAGGGAGCGTCAGTATGATGACCCCCACTTGCTCGTTCTTCAGGATAGGGTTCGAAGAGGTGATGCTAGGGATGTGACTATTGGTGATGACGACGTGTTAAGGATGCAGGGCCGGATATGTGTGCCTAATGTAGATGGGCTCAGGGAGTTGATTCTTGAGAAGGCCCACAACTCGCGGTATTCCATCCATTCGGGTGCCGTGAAGATGTACCAGGATTTGAATCAGCACTATTGGTGAAGGCGGATGAAGAAGGATATAGTTGGGTTTGTGGCTCGGTGTCTCAACTGTCAGCGGGTTAAGTATGAACATCAGAGACCGGGTGGCTTACTTCAGAGGTTAGAGATTCCAGAGTGGAAGTGGGAGCGGATCACCATGGACTTCGTAGTTGGGATCCCACGGACTTCGAGGAAGTTCAATGCTATTTGGGTTATTGTGGATTGACTGACCAAGTCCGCTCACTTCATTCCAGTTGGTACTACTTACACTTCAGAGCGGTTGGCTGAGATTTATATCCGAGAGGTTGTTCGCCTGCATGGTGTTCCAGTTTCCATCATTTAGGATATAGGTACTCAGTTTACATCACAGTTTTGGAGGGCCATGCAGCGAGAGTTGGGTACTCAGGTTGAGTTGAGCACAGCTTTTCACCCTCAGACGGACAGGCAGTCCGAGCGCACTATTTAGATATTGGAGGACATGTTGCGCGCTTGTGTTATTGACTTTGGGGGTTCATGGGACCAGTTCTTACCGCTCGTTGAGTTTGCATATAACAACAGTTATCAGTCGAGTATTCAGATGGCTCTGCACGAGGCTTTATATGGGAAGAGGTATAGATCTCCGGTAGGATGGTTTGAGCTGGGTGAGGCTAGGCTCATGGGTACAGACTTGGTGAGGATGCATTAGTACGGTGAAATTGATTTAGGAGCGGCTTCGTACGGCGCAATCTAGGCAGAAGAGCTACGCAGACAGGAAGGTCTGTGATGTGTCTTTTATGGTTGTGGAAGGTTTTGCTGAAGGTATCACCCATGAAGGGTGTTATGAGGTTTGGAAAGAGGGGCAAGTTGAGCCCCCGGTTCATTGGGCCTTTTGAGGTGCTTCAGAGGATAGGAGAGGTGGCTTATAAGCTTGCCTTGCCACCCAGCTTGTCGAGTGTGCATACAGTGTTTCATGTTTCCATGCTCCGGAAGTATTTTGGCGATCCATCCCATGTTTTGGACTTTAGCACGGTTCAGTTGGAGGGTGATATGACTTATGATATGGAGCCGGTGGCCATTTTGGATCGGTAGGTTCGGAAGTTGAGGTCAAAGGATATAGCTTCGATGAAAGTGCAGTGGAGAGATCAGCATGTGGAAGAGGCCACCTGGGAGACCGAGTGGGAGGTGCGGAGTAGATATTCACGCCTATTTGAGACTCCAGGTACGTTTCTAGATCCATTTGAGGACGAACAATTATTTTTGAGGGGGATGATGTAACGACCCGGCAGGTCGTTTCGAGAGTTATAGCCCCATTTCCCCTATTTCTACTTCCTTTTGTGCTTTTCAGCTATATTATATTATACCGGGTTAGTTGGTTTGGGTCCAAAGTGGTTTTGAAGTGAATTGAGACACTTAGTCTCTAAAGTAGAAGCTTAAGTTGGAAAAGTCAACCAGATATTGACTTATGTGTAAACTATCTCGGATTTGAATTCTGATGATTCCATTAGCTTCGTTAGGTAATTTTGGACTTAGGAGTGTGTCCGAAATGTGATTTGGATGTGCGTTATAGAATTAGGCTTGAGTTGGCGAAAGTTAGAAATTTGACGATTTTGGTCGGCAGTGGAAAATTTGATATCGGGGTCGAAATGGAATTTCGAAAGTTGGAGTAGGTCCGTAATGTTGAATATGACTTGTGTGCAAAATTTGAGGTCAATCGGACGTGATTTGGTAGGTCTCGGCATCGTTTGTGGAATTTGGAAGTTTAGAAGTTCTTATGCTTGAATCTGACGATAATTTGGTGTTTTGATGTTGTTTTGAGTGATTCGAAGGTTCGACTAAGTTTGTATGGGGTTATAGTACTAGTTGGTATGTTTGTTTGAGGTTCCTAGGGGCTCGAGGTGATTTCGGGTGGTTAACAGATCAAGTTGGAAGTTTGGAGAATTTCTTAAGTTGGTTGTTGCTGGTGTAATCGCACATGCGAGGGTAGGGCCGCAGGTGCGGTGAGACTGACGCAGGTGCGAGAGTGTGTTGGACTGGGGAGAACTACAGGTGCAAGTGGGTGTGTGCATTTGCGAGCCCGCAGAAGCGGGTAGGTGCCCGCAGAAGCAAAAAAGAGGAGGTCAGGCAGTGGCCGCAGGTGCGAGGTCCTTTCTGCACCAGCGAGGTCGCATATGCGGATGGGGAGCATAGGTGCGGAGTTGGTGATTTAAGTGATTTTTCGCAGGTGTGGAGGTTTTTGCGCAAATGCGGCACCGTAGTAGCGCATTCTGAGCTGCATGTGCGAAAAGCCTGGGCAAAAACTTTAAATAGAAGACTTCGCGAATTTTGCTCATTTCCACCATTTTCAAGTCGGATTTCGGATCTTTTGGAGTGATTTTGAAGAGAGAGTTAGGGGGTTTTCATTGAGGTAAGTTTCTTGAGCTCTAATACTCCTATCTACGGTGATTTCTCGTTGTTTAATCATTTAATTAGTGAAAATTAGGGGTGAAAATGAGGGGTTATGGCTTGAAATTTTGGAGAGTTTAATTTAAGGATTTGAGGGACCAAATGATGTAGTATTTTGATAAATTTCATATGAGGCACTCGTGAGTGAATGTGCTTTTAAGTTTTATAACTTTTGTCGGATTTCGAGACGTGGGCTGGGGGCCGGGTTTGGGCCAATTTCGGGTTTGTGGTCTAAATTGGTAGTTTTCTTGTGGGATTCATTTTTTTAGCTCATATTGATCGTATTTTATTGCTCGTTGCTAGATTCGGGTCATTTGGACACCGGTTCGAAAGGAAAGAGCATTCTGGAATATGAGTTCTACGCTGTTGTTGAGGGTATAAAACCCGGAGTTTGGTATGATATGACTGTTTGGAGGCGGCACCCATGCCAGGTGATGGGCATGTGGGTGTACGCCGTGAGGTATTGAGACTTGGTCCGTCCCGAGAGATTGCGAAGTCTAATAGCCTTTAATTGTGTTTATATGTATTCCTCTCTACTAGAACTTGATTGCTTTCATGTTAGAAATCATGCTTAGGCCATATTCCTTCTCATGTTAGTTATACCCAGTCATAGTGATTTCTGTACATGTTTACCTCAGTCTCTGTTATTTGTTTTCCCGGATGATATACTGTAACACTTTGATTTGGGCTGTTTTTCCCTTTCTTTATTGAGAGCTGTAAGAATAGAGAGGTTCATGACTGAGTAAGGCCTAGAGCCTGGTTGTGAGGTATTGTTATATGATACGTGAGTTGTCCGTGCAGATCCTTATGTTTATACTATGGCACGTGAGTTGTCCGTGCGAATCCAGATATCATATTATAGCACGTGAGTTGTCCGTGCGGATTAGCGCTTGGGCTGTAGGAGCCTCTCATGAGTCTGAACACCCCCAGTGAGCGTCGGTACCTATTGAGAGTGTGTATTGAGGGTTGAGAGCCGAGAGTGTGAGCTGTTGAGATGGGTTGAGTGACTGCTGCCTTGAGAGGTTGTACTTGCTTTTATTTATTATTGCACTTAGTTGTTATCTGTTATTGTTGTGAAATTTCTGGAAGATTCATATCTGTTTTACATGAGCACAAACTGATTTGACTTATACCACAAGATTTGAAAGCATGTCCATTCTTTACTGAAAACTTTTAAAATGAACTGTACTGTATANGCTGAGAGTCGAGAGTGTGAGCTGTTGAGATGGGTTGAGTGACTGCTGCCTTGAGAGGTTGTACTTGCTTTTATTTATTATTGCACTTAGTTGTTATCTGTTATTGTTGTGAAATTTCTGGAAGATTCATATCTGTTTTACATGAGCACAAACTGATTTGACTTATACCACAAGATTTGAAAGCATGTCCATTCTTTACTGAAAACTTTTAAAATGAACTGTACTGTATAGCTCGTCACTGCTTCTCAGTTCCTTATTTATTTCTGTTACTTGCTGAGTTGGTTGTACTCATGCTACACCCTGCACTTCATGTGCAGATACAGGTGTGTTTGATCAAGGAGTTCATTGAGTTCGGGAGGATCGGATACCGGAGACTACGAGGTAGCTGCCGGCGTCCGCGGGGACCTTGTCTCTCCTTCTATATATTTCTTTCTGTCTTGTATTGATACTTAGACACTGGTTGTATTAGTTTGGTTATCTAGATGCTCATGATTTAGTGACACCCCAATGTCGGACTATTTTTCCGCTCTTATGTTGTTATTTGGATTTTACCCCGTATTTATAAAAACCTGCGGATATTTTAAATGTCTTAATTTACTTCTGTTAAAATTTTGAAAGAGTCTTGGAAAGGCTGGCTTGCCTAGTACTACGATAGGCGCCATCACGACGGGTTAGGTTTTGGGTCATGACATGCACAAGAGGATGGTGGTTATGACCAAGATGACTCTTATCAAGAGAAAGAAGATGAGGTTCAATTTGTGAACAACTATCAAGGCAAAGGGGTAATTTTTCAGGTTTCAATCAAAATCAATGGAAATCTCAAAATACCCAAAGCAATTGGGGTTCCAACAACCAAGGGAATTAGCACAACAACAACAACCAAGGGAATTGGGGAGGTAATAGTCAAGGCTATTGGGGGAACAACAGCAATCATGCAAATTGGAGTTGAGGTTCCCAAAGACCTCCAATGTACTAACAACCAAGCGACCCACTTCCACACCTTTCCCTCAGTTCAAGTTCTACAAGTAATGAAATGGGTCGTATTGAGCACATGTTCAAGCAAATAATGGAAAATAATAAGAATTAGGATGCTCAACTTGCTTCTCATATCGATTCGAAATCTTGAAGTTCAAATGGGTCAACTATCTCAAGCTCTTAATAATCGACCTAAGGGTGTATTACCAAATGGAACAGTAGTAAACTCAAAGGGTGGTAACAATACGGGACATGCCATGGCACTTATCACAAGAAGTGAAAGGGGTGGGAGTGCTATCACGACCCAAATCAGAGGGCCTCGACAAGCACCCGGTGCCTTACTCAACCGAGTACCAATGTAAGATATCTTTTTTATCACACAATCATAGGTAAATGGGCCAGAAGGGCCATCATGAGATAACTAGAATAAAACATCAGGGAATACTAGACATAGGACGACCCAACATGATATAGAAACTTATACATGTGACATACGGATAAGGAGGACCTGACCATTTGTACACTCAAAACATAGGCTGATAAAATAATATAAGTGTCCATATATATGTCATCTGTCTACAAGCCTCTAAGAGTGCATAAACGTAATAAAGTTCAGGACAGGGCCCCGTCATACCAACCAATACATATCTAAATCATACTGACCAAATAGGTAACTCCGGAGCAAGTGGAGTGCACCAACACCTTCCGCTGAGCTGATAGCCTACTAGGAGGACTGTTAACATGTCTATCGAGACTTGCGGGCATGAAACACAGCGTACCCAGGCAAAAGGTATGTCAGTACAATTAAAGTACCGAGTATGTAAGGCATAAAAGAAACATGGTATAAAGAACTCAACATGTAAGTCTGAATATATCTTTAAATCGTGAAAACTTTATAATGTCATGTATATGCGTGTAAATGTCATACCATGCATAGGTATATAAGTACATAACATCATCAAGCCTCTGAGGGCATCCCATTATATCATCTCGACCTCTATAGGCGAAACCATCAACGTATACCAGCTGATCAGGTGGGAATGCGTATATAACGCCATAACCTTTACCCATACCCCATATACATATAATCTATGCGTATATAATGCCATCTAGTCATGAGTCAATGTACATGTATAAATGAATGCAATGTATGAGAAGTAAGTCAATAAGATCTCACGGAATGTCATAAAATCATTATGCCTTCGATTAATATCATAAAATAAACTTTATCAACTTAGTATTTTCTGAGACCCATGAACAGATGATAGAATAATAGGACACACGGGGAATCAAGAACATAGGAACCCCTAGTACTTTTAAGAATAGTGATATTTGTGAAAGTTGTGCGTTTGCTCGTTTTGTTTGTATTATATGGATCATGCCAAAAGAAAAGAAGGGATAGCCTTAATATACCTTTGTTGATAATGACTTAATATATACTGCCCGTGGTACTTCAACAGAGAATTAAGCAGTACTTCCCCTATATATTTCCTCACTTTTCCGAATTCGAAACCGCACCAAACAACATCAACAACCAATCCTATCCATTATATGCTTAACCTAGGTTTACCTATTTCGACCCATCCGTAACATTACTTGGCAATGAAGTACCCTTCGATTCACTTCAAGAAAACAAATGTTGCTGCTACCTTTCTGGAGAAGCACAATTGTTTAGCTGAAGTAGTCCATATTAGAAGAAAACATTGTTACTAGATCTCAAAAGGGAGAATCAACACTACTGCTATATTTGTATAACATGTTGCAGCTATAAATGGAAGGAATTATTGTTGCTATTAAGTACTTAGATGTTGCACATCAAGGGTTACTAAAAGAGAAAGAGGAGAAAAATCCTTCATTGCTTTCTACGTATAGTTGCAACCAACTTTTCATATGAACTCTTGTCTAATTAATTCAAGAAATTGCTGCATATATTTACAAAATAAGAGAGAAGTGAGCTCTCAAATGATTCCATATGATATAGGGTCCACCTAGCAAGCTAAGCTCTTATCCTTTCAAATATGCCACTTACTACCCATTAAATGTATAGTCACTTTGTTACTTTCCCTCGTAGTGACACGTGGAGATATTGTCCCCTCACCAACTATTCAAATATAGTTTTAATAATATACTATGACATATATATCTATTATGGGAGCAAGTCCACGTGAACTCACCTAGAAAGGTTAAAGAAAATAATCATTTTGTCTTCATCCTAACATAGAACTTTGGAAAATTTCAATTACTAATAAATCATGGCATTTTATAACGTTAAAACATACATTAATATTTCATAGGGATGTGAAGATTATGACAATGGTAAAAAAAAAAATAATGTCACATTTTAATATTTCCCATCTAACCTCAAAAGTCCAAATTTTTATACTATAAATTTTCAAAATGGGTAAAGATAACTCTTATTATGAGAAAATAATTTCTATCTTTATAACAAAGAAAATCCCATTTATAAACTTTCTCTCATATCAAGTGTATAATTTAAAGCATATCCGAAAATAGTAATAATAGTAACTATCCAAAATTATACTTGATATATATCAATTTGTAATGGCTAAAGTGCCTCGGACGGTGGAAGAGGCAATGTTTGTCTTTACTTGCCAATAGATCTTTTACAAAGAATACATATATACACATAAGCACCTCAATATTTCTTTACCCATTATAGGACCTATATTATGCTAATCATGTGTATTATCTATATTTACATGCAAGCATATGTTATTTTAACATCAGAACAAAAACCTCATTTTACTACGGGATATAACATCAACGTAATACTGTGGGGTGTAACATCGATGTAATATTGCGGGGTGTAACATCATTCCCCCCTTTTGGATCATTCGTCCTCGAATGTTGACGATGCATTTATCAGTCTCATAACCTACAGCCCTGCGAATACTTTAATACTGCCCTTGTTATTTAGGCAACTGTTCTCTGAATAAATCCAAAGACCAGGGCATTCCCCCCTTTAGTCCTCTTTCTTACACCACGACCTGTTGTCGGAATTCTTCATATCTCGTAACTGTTGCTACCTTCTGTCATGCATCCTGCACGATTCTATTTGTATCTATGCCTATGCTATCTTCTCTCCTTCCCCCATCTTTTAGCCAATCACTAGGCCTCACTTTGTGAACATATGCAGTACTATGACAAGCTGTCCCTCTGGGCATCTATAAGTGTACTGAAGTTCTTCGCTCGGTACTTTGTCGAACTTACAACTATTGATATATCTTGTTTCTTAGCCTCAGTTATCTATGATTTTGGCTTTACTACAACTAGGTAGGTCATACTATACCATAACACTTACTTCAACTTATTATTATCGAGGTCTGCTACCGAACTCCAGGTTATTCTCTCGTTGCTTATTCTATATGTATAAATCTAAGCCCTTTAGTGCTTCCTCATTACTGTTAATCTTAATAATGACGGCCTAATCTCATCTCATACTTTATAACTTTTATCCATCCATTTTTGATTCACTTTAATGTTGATCCATGATCTGCAACTGATAACTTGAAACATTTTATGTAATACATTGTCACTACGCTTCGGTTGAAGCCTTCTTCCTTATATTCTCAGCTAGTCTTTCATTATAGTACTTAAGGGAGACCCTTTGACTCCTGTATAGTTGCGAGCTTATCACATCGTATACCCAAAAGAATTTTTGATCTTCTTACTTTCCTATAATTATCCTGAGTTACTTACCTCCGCGCCCTTGTGCTCGTAGGGTTTCTTCGGAACTAAAATTTTTGACTGTCTTCCTAGTGGCATCGTCTTTTATTTTTTAATATATTGTACCTTTAACAACCCCAACTCCTATACAAATATTTCTCAAGGATTATGACATCATATCTGTGAGACTGAATTCACTATGTTGCAGTTCACTACGTTAATCTTGCACAATCTGCTGATTTGTCTGTATTCTCTTGTTTAGCTATAACTAGGCTCTTCCTGAATCAATTACTAACTACTCGTTGGTCCATTCTCATATTTATATTCTGCGTAATCTCACTTGAAATATGACCTTTGTCTTAACTTACCCCTCTCACCTGCTCCTTATGTATCAAGCATTCATTCACACTTATTTATCAATAACATCCTCGTCGGGAACCTTTACTGCCTTTCCCTACCATCGTGCTTGCGTAATGTTCTGGAGTCGTAACTGTCACGACCCAAAATCTAACTAGTCGTGATGACACCTAACCTAACCCGTTAGGTAAGCCAATTACCAACTATCACATTCCAATAATAATTATTAAAGCAGTTTAAGTAAATAAATATCTTAATCTTATACACTTCACAAGAACTGGTAGTACAAATTACGAGCTTCTAAGAATAGAGTTTACAAAGCGAAAACGAAATAAATACATAGTCTGTTTGAATAGTACATAAACAGAGCTTTTATGGATCTAAGGCTACCATGAACAAGAGGCAGCTACAACAGGAATACATGTACATCTTCAAATCCGGCAACCATCGAACACAGCAACAATAACAGCCAATATCTACGCGCAATGTGAAGAAGTGTAGTATCAGTACAACCGACCCCATGTACTGAGTAACTAACAAACCTAGCCTTAGGTTGAAAGTAGTGACGAGCTTCCACCAAGGCCGGGTCCCAAACCAATAGTCCACAATAGTCCATAACAACGTAAAGCAAATAATACAAGAAGTAACTCAGAGATAAAATGCTCAGCTAAATCATGATTTCTAAAAATAGTTCCTCATTTCAAGTACATCAGTGAAAACCCAAATCGTTTACCGAATTTTTCCAAAAACAAGAATATGTTTGACAACAATACTTTTTCCCAAAATCCTTTCAATAATAAATGAGATATTTCGTTTTCTTTCCAGATAACCCGTGTAAAATAAATGCATCACTATGCCCATCTGTCAAAATGTGTGAGAAATCATGAATGATGTGATGCTATACAGCATGAGAAAAAATACATCTCTATGCCTGTATGTCATATGTGCATGCCAATGCGATGCAACTCAGTGATAAAATAATAAACAACCCCTCCGGAAAAACTCACAATCACTCGTATACAGCCTATCAGGCTTACCTTACAATCACTCGTAAAAAGCCCCTCGGGCATACCTCACCATCTCTCATGCCTCCTAGTCACTCAGCACTCGGCACTCGGCACTCGGCACTCGCACTCGCACTCGCACTCGCACTCAGTAGGTACCTGCACTCACTGGGTGTGTGTACAGACTCCAAAGGAGCTCCTACAACCCAAGCGCTATATTGATGCGGTGTGCAGCCCGATCCCTATATTACTGCGGCGTGCAGCCCGATCCAGTATCATGGCTTGAAGGCTTGTTGCGGCGTGCAACCCGATCCAACATTTACTGCGGCGCGCAACCCGATCCATCATATCTCACAATAAGGCCCTCGGCCTCACTCAGTCATCAATCTCTCCAATCTCTCTCTCATGGGCTCCCAATGTCATGAAAATATAAAAAAACCCAAAAATGATGATATGATGTATCAATAAATAACAACAAAGACTGGGATATGATATGTAATGAAATGAATATGACTGAGTATGAATTTTTAACTTAAAATAAATAATTCACAGCAATATGACCTCTGTGGGTCCCAATAATACTGGCATATAGCCTCAACATGATTTTTAATATGCTTTTCAGCTCAATTTCTTTAACACATAAAACCGCGTGGAAAATACCAAGATTATTTAACTACAAAATTTCATAGAACCAATTATGTCATAATTTCTATAGTGCACTCCAACACGCCCGTCACCTAGCATGTGCATCACCTCCTAACAATTCACATAATACATATATTCATGGTTCATACCCTCAGCTCCAAGATTAGAAGAGTTACTTACCTCGAACAAGCCAAATCCAATGCCGAGCAAGCTAAACAATGCTCCAAAAATCCCATTATGCGCGTATCAACTTCCGAACGGCTCAAATCTAGTCACAATTAATTTGATTCAGTCCACACAATTTATAGGAATTAATTCCATATAAAAATACTAATACTTTTCCACAAAATCCGAAATTACGCCCCAAAAATTACTCGTGGGGCCCATGTATCAAAATCTGATGAAACTCACAAAATACGATAACCCATTCAATTACAAGCTCAACCATACTAATTTTACTCTATTCCGACTCCGAATCGGTATTCAAACTCGAAAAATTCGTTTTGTGACATTATAGAAATTTTCTTGTATTTCTCTTGAAGATTCGATAATCTTACACCAAAAATGAAGATTAATTCATGAAATATAATCACAAGGGAGTTAAAAACACTTACCCCAAGTTGTGTTTGAAAACTTCCTCTCCAAAATTGCCCAAACCGAGATCCAAAATTCGAAAAATGGGTGGAAAATTGCGAACCCTCGAACTTAAGGGGTTCTGTCCAGTTAATCCGCATTTGCGGACAATATTTGCGCACCTGCGTCTCCACTTGTGCGAAAAATGTCGCATTTGCGGACTTCACTTGCCTGCCCAGTTTTCGCTTATGCGCGCATCCTCCCGCATCTGCGCTCACGCAGGTGCGGAATATTCCCTCGCACCTGCGACCAATGCCTCACAGCCCTCTGCCCGCATCTGCGCTCCTTCTCGCGTAGGTGCGATTTCGCACCTGCGAAGTTCTTTCCACATCTGCAACTACTTTTCCGCTGGTGTGATTACACAAGAAGGCTTCAGTTCCAACAGTCTTCCAAATTCAAAAATTAATCCGTTAACCATCCGAAACTCACCCGAGGCCCCCGGTGTGATGACCCAAAATGTCATCTTTAAATTTAATAAGTAATTCTATGTTCTAAGACCTCAAAAAGCACCATTTATCATTCCTCGACTTGCGTACACAGTCCGTACAATGTTCCGAAAAGTTTTTATGTGAAAAATGGATTAAAATAGGAAATAGAGCTTTAAAACTCAACTAAGTTGACTTTGGTCAATATTTTGAGTAAACGGACCCAGATCAGTGTTTTGAAAATTTTAATAGGTCTGTATCATAATTTGGGACTTGGGCGTATACCCGAAATCGAATTCCGAGATCCCTAGCCCGAGTTATGGAATTTTGATGAAATATTAAAAGCTTGGAAGCTTAATGATTTCTAAGAAATTACTGAAGTTGGATTTATTGACCTCGGGTCCGTATTTTGGTTCAAGAGCCCGGTATAGGTCCACTATAATATTTATGACTCGTCTGCCGAATTTGATGAGAATCAGAGTTGATTTGACGTGATTCGAACGTCCGGTTGTAAAAATATATGTTTTAAAGTTTTCTTGAAAACTTCCTTTGATTTGGTGTCCGATTCGTAGTTCTAAGTATTATTTTGGCGATTCGATCGCGCGAGCAAGTTCGTATGATGCTTTAGAACTTGTGTGCATGTTTGGTTTGGAGCCCCGAGGGCTCGGGTGAGTTTCGGATAGGCTACGGGATAATTTTGGACTTAGGAAATCTGGTTTTCTGCAAACTTCAGGCTTCTGGTGTGTTCTTCTTCGCGTTCGCGAACGCGAAGAGCAAATTGGGCTGGCACGTTTTGTGTTTCGTGTTAGCGACATAGTGACCGAGTTCGCGAAGGCTTGAGGTTCAAAGCTTCGCCTTCGCGATAGAAGCCTCGCATTCGCGAAGGGAAAGAGACTGGCCAGGAAAATTAGCCTTCGCGTTATCGAAGGGCATCTTGAGTTCGCGAAGGCCAAGCCAGGCATGCATCGCGTTTGCGAAGTAGCCCTCGCGTTCGCGAAGAGTAAAATTCAACAGCACATAATTGTGCTTCGCGAACGCGAGGTACTGACCGCGTTCACGAAGGGTAAAAATCCCAGAAACAGAACTTAAGTTCTGGAAATGGGGTTTCGACCCATTTTCAACTCTTTTCCATTTTTGAGCTCGGGTAAGGCGATATTTGGGCGATTTTCACGGAAAAATATTGGGGTAAGTGTTCCTTATCCTATATTTATTATATTTCATGATTTTATACTCATTTATATCATGAATCCGTAAATTTATGGAAGAAAAATCATATTTTTATAAAATCTTCCAAAAATAAAAATTTAAGATTTGAAGGTCCATTTGATAGCGGAATTGGACAAATTTGGTATGGTTGAACTCGTATCGGAACAGGTATTCGGATTTGACGAGTTTTTCCGGGATTTGAGATGTGGGTCCCACTGCCGAATATTTTAATGAATTTCAGATTCTTATTCGGAAAATTTGTAAATTCAAATGGAATTAATTCCTATGATTAGTATTGAATATATTGAATTATTTGTGAATAGATTTGAAGCT